>PVJS01000706.1:0-7500 GCA_004027185.1 Glis glis | reverse complement strand
GGTAATGAAAGCAACTACCTCAAGAAGACTAGTTGAGGATAAAATGAGTTTGCTTCTGTATAGTACCTGTCGCATAGTGCTCAAAAAAAAAAAATCTGTGCTTCTGGCTTTACTAGTAATAACTATGGTACCAACTTCATATTTGTTTGAGAGAACCACATGTTGAACAAGACACTGAGTTGGAGAACCACTGTTTGAGAGGCCTAAATTTCACAAAATCATGGGAATTACATAAGGTTATATAGATGAGTTACCTAACAATTTGGCTTAGCTGGAGTGGAGATTCTTTGTTGTAATACAATTTCAAGAACCTTTTCCAGATTTTCATTATTCCAACTGTCAAGGCTTTACTTACCTCCCATGAGCTAGCCTTGATATGGGGACCATGTCAGTGTCCCATGTCAGTTTAAGGCAGGGTCTCTGCTTGACCTGGACCACAGTTCGGCCCATGCTGGCCTTGGCCAATACTACAATACTTCTGGCTGATACTGCAGCTGAGTTGACTCATAGTCTTTAAAATGGATCAAACCAAACTGGCATTAGTCTAGTAAGTCAGCCTTCTTTCCTCCCTCCCCCTCCCTCTTTCCTTTGTATTTCTAGTCAGTTCTTTAACTCTCAGACTAAATTCTTTTCCCCCCTTTTAATTTACAAATTTCAAATGTTTACAGTTTGTTAGTTTATTTAGCCTGTGACTTCATTTAACCAGAACAGCATCATTAGTTAAATGTTTCTATTAAAACATCCCCAGTTCCCAGTTCTGCTGTTATAAAGACAACAATCTCTTCTCTACTTTCCATCAGTGTGCCTTCCTGCGTGTAGTTCCAAATAGCTTTGATCTTTCTGGCTGTGCTATCACACTGTAAACTCATAGGATACTATTGAACCTGTGTCTAGCACTCCATGTTTTCAAAGCATTTTATAATTATTGATTAGTTATTTCACACAACATCTAAGCAAAGAAGTCGGATGGGACGGGAAAATACTAATCTCATCGATGAGGAAACTGATGGAGGTGCTGCCGCTTTGTCCAATCATCAGCAGCTTGGTGGCAGAGAGCCCAGTGAAGCCCTAGTGGTACCCTATTCCGCAGAGGGAGTTGTTTGCCAAGGCAGCATGGCCAGTGCTCCTGCAGACCTTTCATGTGTGAAGACAGTTCAGATGAAGTGTGTTCACTCAAGCAGGACCACCTAGGTTCAAGCCCTGCATCATCAGCTCCTAAGTGCATCACCTTGGACAAGTCACTGAAGCTGCCTGTCGTTTTCCCATCTGTACCATGAAGGTAACCAGCACATGCGTCAAGAAAATTTCAAAGAGCAGTAATGCTCTTTGATCGGCACTCAGCAAAGAAATACATGTTTTTAAAATGCTACTTACGCCTGACATGGTGGTGCATGCCTGTAATCCCAGTACTTGGGAGGCTGAGACAGGAGTTCACAGGTTTGCAGCCAGCTTCAGCATTTAGTGAACTCTCACCAACCTAGCGAGACCCTGTTTCAAAACTAAATTAAAAAAGGGCTGGGGGTGTAGCTCAGAGGTAGAATCCCTCTGGGTTCAATCCCTTGTACCAAGTAAATAAATAAATAAATAGCCCAATTTATTAAAAATAAAATAAACTGCTACTTACTTTTCTACAAGATTTGTAAAGTTCTTTTTTTAAATTTTTTTTGAAGTACTGAGGATTGAACCCAGGGGCATTCTACCTCCAAGCTCTACCCCAGCCCTATTTTTTATTCTTTATTTTGAAACTGGGTCTCACTAAGTTGCTGAGGGCCTCACTAAGTAGCTGAGGCTGGCCGCAAACCCGGATCCTCCGGTCTCAGCCTCCCAAGTACTGGGATTAAAAGCGTGTGCCACCACGCCCAGCTGTAAAGTTCAGTTTTAAGTTTTCCTCCGTGGGCTGGTACTAATGCTTAGTGTCTTTTCGGAGCTGTATTCATTTGCATTCTCGAGCACTAAAACTCAGTGGTGTTTTTCCTTAACTGCTCCCCAGCTTTTTAAAGAATCTGGCCCTTCAAACCAGTCTTTGCTCTGTTGGGATTGAGCCTGGCTGGGGAATGTGCTTCCTACCGCCCATTTCCCACCAATACTCTCCCTTCTCAATACACTCTCTTCAGTGAGTAACAGTCATTCATTGTGAATGTATCTACTGAGCCCCTCCTGTGAGCCAGGAACTGTTCCATGTACAAGGATGCAAAGGGCAGACAAAACATGTTTGATTCTTCAAGGTTTTGAGGTACTATGATTATAAAAATATGTTTATAATGCCAAAGAGCACTGGATGGGGCTACAGCTACCACCAAAGTTTCTTCTTCCAGGAACTATAAACACCTAGATGTAAATACATGCTTTGCACTCACTGAAATCTCTTCTATGAAGTATTCTAGGCTTAGGACATGATAGATATTGATGGTGGAAAATATATATGTATGTATATACAGTACAGACAAATATACTATATATGTATATAGTATACACACACATACACCTTTTTCCACAGGCATATTGTTCAGATTGGTTGAGACTAATCAATGAGTTGATACTGCACCATGAAAGTGGACTGCATGCACTAGAAACATTGTCAGAGCAGGTGCAAACCTGATTACAGATAATTCATAAAACTATGGTCATTACTAATACTACTTCTCATAAACAATCATACATCCTTATTTTCCTCACTAGCATATATTTTTATAATATTTTGGTATATATTCTACTTTTGGCATATATTTCTCCCCCACCTCCTCTTACACACACTATTTTCACCACTTTCTACACAATATCCTAACTTTGCAGTAGTAATGATTTCTTACTTTTTCTTTTCTTTTTTTTTTTTTTTTTTGCAGTACCAGGGATTGAACCCAGGGGCGGTTTACTTCCGAGCTACACTCCCCGCCCTATTTTTTGTCCTTTATTTTGAAACCGGGTCTCACGAAGTTGCGGAGGGCCTCACTAAGTAGCTGAGGCTGGCCGCGAACCCAGATACTCCGGTCTCCACCTCCCAAGTACTGGGATTACAAGCGTGCTCCACCATGCCCGGCAGATTTCTTACCTTTTTCTAATAGCACATTTTCTCAGGATCAAGATTGAAGGACATTTATATAGCTCAGCTTGAATTCTTGGAAAATTGTACCTTTGTTTCTATTTTGCTTTGGATGTGAGTAACTAAGAGTATGGATAATAAGCCATACATTTTCATTGATACTGTGAGTATACAAGGTGATTTATTCAAGGCAGGAATGTTATATTACTTTATTATAATTAATAACTTGTGCTATTATTATTTAAGTTCCTACTATACCTTAACTATTAACATAAATATTTTAAATGAGTGCTCTCCTTTGAGTTCCTATTATATATTGACAATTATCATGAATATTTTAAATGAATGATCTCCTTTTCTTTCCACAGTAACTGTGGTAAGCACTACTATCAATTCCTTTCCAAAAAGAAGGAAGCTGAGGTCATGCACTTCTATGCACTTCTAGGTAGCAGAATGATTACTTTGCTCTGGAATTATTGAACATTATAGCCTGTATTTGTAATTATAATACCAGATGACCTCTGAATTGCTATGTACTTATGAAAATGTCTGATATATTGCCTATAGCAATGCATAATGACAATAGCTTCAAGACTTCTCTGAGTCATTCAGAAAGGTTTTTGTTGTTAGTGGTGGTTTTGCTTATAGCAGAAGTGAGCTTACAATTTATGTTTTTTTGGTTTTCAAGTTTGTGAGATGCTCTACAGATAATTTTAGAGAGGCAGGACCTAAAAGAATTGGACTGTATCCTATAACCCACAAGTTCTAATTGAACATCTACTTCAATAAAAATTCATCTGACTAAAGCTTATTGGAAACAAACTACTTTTATGGATGCTTGCTTTAGTTATTTGATTTGAATAATGATTAAAATGAAAATAAGGTAAACTTATTTCTAAATTGTATAACTTGATTAATTTTTACTGAAAAGCAGATACAATCAAAGATGGATACTTCTATTAGTTGATTATCGATGCAAAAATCTTGTAATAAGATAGCTTCAGCAGGGTGTGGTGGTGCACGCTTGTAATCCCAGTACTTTGGGAGGCGGAGACTGGAGGATCTGGGTTTGCGGCCAACCTCAGCTCTCTCTCTCTCTCTCTCTCTCTCTACTTACTGAGGCCCTCCACAACTTCGTGAGACCCAGTTTCAAAATAAAGTATAAAAAAAAATAGGGCCGGGGGTGTAGTGCGGAGGTAGAACACCCCGGGTTCAATCCCTGGTACCGCAAAAAAAAAAAAAAAGATAGCTTCACCAGACTGAAAATCAACTGGGGGTATAGTCAGGACTGGTACTGCTCTGTGGAAATGACAGATGTGATACCTAATCTTCTATGTTTGTTGTTCTAGCATATTAAACAAAAAACAAAGGTTGATTGCTTTCACGTCTATAACTTAAAACAATTATTCTTATTTATAACCTAAGAATTACTCTACACAGGCACTTTGAGGAATGGTGCAGTGCCCAAAGCTTCGCTTGGTATTGACCTAATCTTCTACTTTTCCCATTGAGAAAGTTTATTCCAGCAGAGGTAGAAAACCTCTCATTTCTCACCTTAAACCCATGTCTGTTGCCCCACCCTTACTTACTCACTTCCCTCTGGTCTCCATGGATAAAATATCATTTCCTCTAGACAAGACAATCCTCTTTCTGTGTACCGATCCCACCCCTTCCATCCCATTCAACCTCACTCTGTAACTCTTCTGCATTACTCATTTCTCCT
The DNA here is from genome assembly GCA_004027185.1 of Glis glis. NCBI lineage: Eukaryota > Metazoa > Chordata > Mammalia > Rodentia > Gliridae > Glis > Glis glis. The sequence goes on along the minus strand of PVJS01000706.1, from coordinate 2,737 downwards.
CACCACTGCCTTCTATCTTGCACACAAGCAAAATTTATCATCTTCTATCCAGAAGTTGAAAAAATACTGAAATTCCTAATTTTAGACCTCACTGTACCCAGAGCTCTGTCTCTCTCTATTTCTTTACTGCCCAGGTTTTCAGTCTGCAGTTTCTTTCTTTCTTCAACTCTGGAATAACATTCATACTACAACTTTTTCATTGGTTTTCTTTCTTCGCTACCACACAATGAATAATCTTCCACAGCAGATTAACTGCTTTCGGAATACGAGGAAGAACTTTCAGTCCTCACCTTGCTTTGCTAAGGCTCTCAGCATGGTGATAACTCTCTCCTTATTCTGCCCCCCTTTAGCATGGATGACCCCAGGCATACCTGGTCTCCTCCTGTCACTAGTGACTTATTTTTTTTCTTTAGCTACTTCCTGAAGCCAGCGTTCTGTGGTTCTCTCTTTTCCTTTCTTATCTGAAATATGTTTTCTGGGTATTTTGTTGGTTGAAATGGCTTTAATGATCACTTACATCCTAAGGTCTCTGAAATTTCCCTCCCTCCCTCCCTCCCTCCCTCCCTCCCTCCCTCCCTCCCTCTCTTCTTTCCTCCCTCCTTTCCTTCCTTCTTTCTTTCCTTCCTTTTCCATTTATTTGTCCCCTAAAACTCTCTCTAAAATTCCAGGCTCACTTCAAACTAAACCAGCACCAGACAGTCCTCACTATCTCTCTATCTCTACCTTCACATCTCTACTAATAAGGAGGTATTTAATTATATCCTTTCCTTCATCTCACATCCCAATGAATGACCAAGCTCCATGTTACTTAGCCTTCTAAGTATCTCTACAATGTGTCCTCTTCTGTGTATCTTGGTCTTTATTGAGAAGCTCATATCATTTTCCACTCTCACTGAGTCTTTGCCTTGTAATTGTTCTCTCATCTCCATCATCGTCCTTTCAAAACCATGATTTTACATGGCTTCTGACATACTCTGTCCCGAACTATGTCACTTCTCTGCTAAAAATCCTTTCAAAATCCCCTGTTACCCAGAGAATAAAAGTGAAATTGTTTCGTGCTTGAAGAAACTGCCAGCAAATCCAGGATTTGGGCTCTTGGGTGGGAGGAGATATTGTGAACTGGCCATCTATGATCCTTAACACAGTGGTGATCCAGACGGAGGGAGGATCCAGGGGAATGCAATGTGGAACTGCAGATCTCCATTTGCCAAAGGAAAAAACCTACAGGACCAGCTACACGAAGGACTGAGAAGGCAGTAGTCATGACTAGCCCCCAAGTTCACTGGGCAGAGAAAGCCTTCCTTCCTAGAAGATTCTATTCACACACAAAGGATGTGATTTTAAAAGGAACTGGAGCCTTTTTAGTTAATATGTAGTTTAGGATTGCTTTCTTATAGGTTTCATTGCCTGAAAAGGACGATCAAAACCTCCTTGTGACTTTTTATAACAGATACCCTAAAAATTGAAGGTGAAATTGACCCTTAGCAATGTGGACCAGTGATGGTCCTGGTTCAGAAAAAAAAAAATGCACTAGCCATCAGCAGTCATTTGATAAGCTATTCCACTCATAACACAAATGCAATGAAATAATGAGATAATAAAAAAGTCAAAGACCCTGAATAGTCATGATATATGTTTCTAGACAATACAGTGGGGTCATGGTAGATAGCTAATCAGAGTCTCTCAAAGACTATTATAGCATTTTATATTCATAATAATTTCATGTCTTGATTATCTATTTTCACAGCTCATAGCACAATAACAGTAGATCACTAGAGGGAGAAACTCTCTGAGGCAGGTTGCAGCAAGAAGTGGCATCAGAAAACAAAGGCTAGGATAGCAAACTAATTAGACATGGGAGCTCGAGCATTGTAAACTGGGGATGTTAGCATAGAGACAAACAGCCTCAGTGATATCCCTAAGATCTTATATCTTTGCAAGTAGAGTTTCCTATATGGCATAAGAGAAAGAGTCATGGATTAAGATGGAAAGGTCTCTATTCTAGTCCTAACTCCCTAACTTACTAGCAGTGAGGTCTTGAGTCTGAACACCTAGTCTTTCAGTCCTCAATTTTCTCATCTATACAGTCATATGGATAGACTTCTCTGAATACTTAAGACACTTGATTTTAATATTAGGGGCATGATATAAAACAAAAAACAATTTTGTAAATAAAGTGTAAAACAGTGGCATTTTCTTTTATGATCTAAATTACCCTTACTCATTGCTATGTTTGAACAGTGTCCTATAAAAGTCTATCTGTGAAAGGCTTGGTCCCCAGCCCATGGCGTTAACAGTAGGTGAGAGAACCTTTTAGAAGAGGGTCCTAGCAGGGCGTTGGTGGTGCACGCTTGTAATCCCAGTACTTTGGGAGGCAGAGACCGGAGGATCCGGGTTCACGGCCAGCCTCAGCTCTCTCTCTCTCTCTTTCTCCCTGTCTCTCTCTCTCTACTTAGTGAGGCCCTCCACAACTTCGTGAGACCCGGTTTCAAAATAAAGTATAAAAAATAGGGCCGGGGTTGTAGCGTGTAGGTAGAATGCCCCTGCGTTCAATCCCTGGTACCGCAAAAAAAAGAGGGTCCTAGTCAGGCGTGGTGGCGCACGCTTGTAATCCCAGTACTTTGGGAGGCAGAGACCAGAGGATCCAGGTTCACGACCAGCCTCAGCTCTCTCTCTCTCCCTCTCTCTCTCTCTCTCTCTCTACCTAGTGAGGCCCTTCGCAACTTCATGAGACCCG
>PVJS01000705.1:0-118493 GCA_004027185.1 Glis glis | reverse complement strand
GAGAGAGAGAGAGAGAGAGAGAGAGAGAGAGAGAGAGAGAGAGAGCTGAGGTTGGCTGCGAACCCAAATCCTCCAGTCTCCACCTCCCAAAGTACTGGGATTACAAGCGTGCACCACCACGCCCGGCTCCCTTAGCCCTTTTTAAATTATTATTATTTTTTGTTTTGAAACAGGGTCTCACTAGGTTGCTGAGAGTCTTGCTAAGTTTCTGAGGCTGCTCTCCAACTTGCTATTCTGCCTTAGCCTCCCAAGTACTGGGATTACAGGCGTGCACCACCATGCCTGGCTTGAACTACACTTGTTAAAGTGTTAACTACCTGTGCTTTGAAAAGCAACTGGCCCCAAGGATTTGGGGTAAAGAATTTTGAGACTACACTATCATTCATATCAATCTCAATAGTTGGGAGTACTTGCAAAAGCGCTTACCCCTGTGCTTGATGAATACAGAAGCTGATACGATAGACCAGTGGTTTCCTATTTAAAAAGTCCATCTACAGAACTGCAGCCTCGTTTGTGCTTCAGTAATACATGAAGCTGTATTAAAGTGTCTAGACACTCTTCATGTACCATTTAATATTCTCATAGAATGTACCCTGGTCAAAATATGGAGTTTTCTTAATGAAAGAAACCTTGACACAATGCCTGGGAGAATCAAACCACAACTAGAATGAGAAAACAACTACAGAGTGGCTGTACTCTCTCCTGGCTATGAGCTGTGCAGGGTGATTTTCACAGAAGTTGTGTGCACTGAGAGAAGGCTTCACAGTCAGTCAATGCTTGTCCAATGCACTGGGAAGGCGAGCGTGAGCGTATGTGCCATCATTACTAACTGAGGTCTAAGTTGCAGCTTCTTGCCAAAAATACCTCCCAAGTTCACTGGGTATTACTATTCTCTCATATAACCTCAAAGTCTCACATTTATTGTTATTCCTTTAGAAAGTAAAAATAGAGGTACCATTTTGCAAAGTCACTGGCAAAAATTCATTTTTATTATTTGTTAAGTTAAGAAAGCTCCTAGAAGTTTCTGTTACTTAATTTTTCATCCAAAAACCCCCTGCCAGTCTTTGGAAAAGAAAACAGTGGAAGTGAGACGGCAGGCTCTGAGATCCCACCAGCTGGGTCAGGATCCTCACATATGATGTCAGGACGTGACTTGAGCCCTCTGAGCCTCCATTTCCCCACACATGAAATTATTACCTACCTTGAAGGGTTCTAGTGATGATGCATCATGCTTTTCCATGTAAAGCATTTAACACAGTGTCTAACACACAGTAAGCATTCGGCGAATGTCAGTGTAGCAGGATATGAACATTCTGACTGTCTCATTAGGAGAGTTAATTTGTCTGTTTTTGCCACCCACTGCTGCACTAGAAAGGAGGGAACACAGACATTTCCATTTCTCTTCATCTCCTGGGAACTTCTGTTCATTAAACCCTCCCTCTTCTCAGGGAAAGGGGGACTAATTTCTGTGTATCATTAGTTCAGGTTCTAAAATTTATAGGATATCAAAGTATAAGTGTGTGGGGGGGATGGTACTGGGATTGAACCCAGGGGTGCTCTTCCGCTGAGCTACATCTCCAGCCTTTTTTATTTTTTATTTTGATACAGAGCCTGGCTAAGTTACCCAGGCTAGCCTCAAAATTGCAATCCTCTTGACTCAGCCTCCCAAGTAGCTGGGATTACAGGTGTGTAGTACTGCACCCAGCCAAAGAGTACTTCTGAAACACAAAGAAAGTGGCTGATGTTTACAGTAGAGATAGAGGCAGAGAAACAGGGGCAAGAAAGGGCTTCCAGAAAGACTCTTTAGTGGTTCAAGAGAGGACTTTGGTTCTGTAACAGTGAGGACTTAACTGTCTGCACCCGGAAAGACACACGTACCCCCAAGGAGTGACATACGGTATGTCAAAGCAGAAGGAAATTCATATGGAATATGAAGTATCACAGGTGTGTCAAGAGAGATGGGCTCAGAGGCCTCCAGGTCCCCTTCCTCACTAATGATTTCCCATGCCATTCATAGTACTGAAGCAGCAGAAAGCTTCAGAGACAGTGGATGTCTCAGCAGTCACCTCCGAAGACTCATGAATGATGACCAGAAAAGGCCCAATATCATGGCTCAGCCCCCGTGAGTGGGGAGCCCCCAAAGCTAGCCCAGCTCAATTTCCTAACAGTGCATCTAAGCAAGTCAGAGTCAAGAGTAATGTTGATTTATAGCAATAAATAAAAGTCCTATTCTTGGATATCTGATGCTTATTCCGAGGCTTGTGTCTACTTTAGTTACCTAAGTTATTTTCATTACTGTGTATCGCCATTTGTGCTAGGCTCTGGACACACAACAGTGAGTCAGAGATAGGGTGATTGTCACTTAGGAGTCTCGAGTTTAACAAAAGACAAACACGTAATGATACAAGAAACATGAGACAAAGTGAATTCTAGGGAACAGAACCAAGCCTAGAGGGGCCAGGAAAGGCCTCTTGGAGGGAATGAGGATGCAGCTGAGACCCGAATATGAAGAGGAGGAAGGCAGGCAAAGATGGGCAACTACCCAGGGCTGGGAGAGCAGCGTGCACAGAGCCCCAGAGAGAAGGGAGAAGGAGGATGCCATCGAGGGTACAGAAGCTTCTAGGTAGACTGGCACACAGAAAGCAAGGGAGGAGATGCCATGAGATTGGTGTCCTGGGAGGCAGAAGTCTGATCATGGAGGGGCAATCTCTGAGTAACTTGGATGAACCGATAGGGCAGTTCATGGTTGAGTCGGGGCAGCTGGTTGTCATGACAGTAAAGAGCAGGCACAAACCCCAAGGGAGTTGGTAAAGGAGAAGCCAACCCTGAGCAGCCTGGATTGGGGGCTCCTAACGAAGACAGGTATTTAAACTTTAATGGACCAAGTCAAAGTACTCCAGGGCTGATAATGATTGAAGGCTCTAAGCCCAGGGAACGGCTGCAAGGAAACGGGCTTGACTGTGCGGCTGTGGAAGAGCTGCAGAGACCAGTGGAGCTGGAGCCACAGGGGAGGAAACGTGTGGAGCAATGAGCCGGCTCTAAGCGCACACAGCTGCAGCAGTGCAGGGAAAGGGCGCCATCCCACAAGCTCCCAGCGCAAGGATGTTCACAACACATTTACTCTGCAGCGCTATTTTCTGCCACACTAAACAGGGCGATGGAAACCACACTACATGAGTAGTCAGAGAGATGCAGGGATGCTGAGCAGGGACTGGAGAACGGACTCAGCCGTGCCCCAGCTACGCACTTGGGATAAACTGCTAGCAGCATCCTTGGACTTTACTTTTCTCACCAGGTAAACAAAGGAAAGATGATTATTAGGGGAGGGGGTGTCTAGACTTTGTTGGTGGCAGAAACACAGTCAACCAGGATAAGTAAAAGACAGTGGCATTAATGATAAGCTTGATGATGGCACCAAACCTGGTAACAGGAAGAACAGGAGGGTCTTTCCCCCAAAATGGGAGCAGAAGCCAGTTGGTGTGGTACATGCCTGCAATCCCAGTACTTGGGAGGTTGAGACAGGAGGAATGCAGGTTCAAGGGCAGTCTCAGTAAATTATTGAGACCCTCAGCTATTTAGTGAGACCCTGTTTCCAAATAAAATAGGCTCAGGGGTGTAGCTTGGAGGTAGAATGTCCCTGGGTTCAATCCCTAGTACCAGAAAAAAAGCAGGGGACGGGGAGGGGAACAGAAACTAGAAAGCTATGGAAAGTGATCACTCCCACCCTGGCTGTGTCTCTTTTTCTGCTTTATGTTACCTCAACATCCTGTGAATGTGATGGTCTGTGGCTCCCCATAACCACCAGGTTTACGTTTCATTAGTTACTAGCAGAGACTGACTCCTTTCTATGAATCTTAATTCCTAATTTCCAAGCGATCAGTTCTACCCATGAAGAGGCAGGTCACACACACCAGCCTGACCTTAGAGCCCCTTATGATGCAGGGCAGAGGTGGGGAATGGGGGACAGATCTTAAAGAAGGGCATGCAAGCTGACAAATCCCCCAAAGGGGAATGCTCTATAGGAAAATCCCACAAAAGGTTGTGTTCAGGGTTCATTTGCTGTCTGTAGAGCAGCTAACACATGGGATGCTCATGCATCCTTGCAAAGAACTCTATAAATACTCGTTTTATCCAGAGATAACCTGACAGGCTAACATGCATCCATCTGAGTAGGTATGGGGTCAGGTGCATTAATTCTTCACCACATGAGCATCTTCCAGGTAACTCTATACTCCAGGTAGTTTACATCCCATTGCCATATTTGGAATACAATTAGCTTTACTATTTAAAAGCGTTTACTCCTGAGAGGATATGAGCTAAGCCCATGTTTCAGAAATCCCTAGGCAGGGGGTTTAAATGTGCTAATGCCAACAGAAGGAAGACTATCCATCATAAATCGAGTGACACACTGGGGGACCTGAGTTCAGCACATGATGTTAGAAAGCTATGATTGTCCTACACTTTCCAAATGTCATTAAAAGGACCTTGAGTTGGGTTATCCAATGTTTAATGATTACCCAAATGCCACATGAGTTCTGAACTTATGGAACAATAAGATACACTCTGAATAACAAGTTGCATTTGGACAGAGAAAGGATCAAATATGCAGGCTCTCCTATTAATCCATTAACCTTCCCTTCAAGAGTAAAACCAAGCCATTGACCTCTAGAAAGATGCATATTTAATTTACCTGAATGGATGGCCCTTTCCACAGATTCCCTTCAAAGAACCTTGTTACCAAAAACAATCCAGTTCAGTGTGCTTGGTGGTTACATAACCATCTTTGACACAGGGGCTGGTGGTTTGGTGGAGTCTTCTTTTTTTTTTAAACTTTTTATGTTCATTTATTGGTGCATTGTAAATTGTAATTATACATTTTGATATATGTCAGGGTATGAACACCATACATGCACACATTGCACATTTAGCCCTCCCTCCATTCCCTCCCCCTTCCCTCCCTTTCGTGCTCCAGATAGTGATTGAGTCTTATAGGTTTGTGTATGTACATCATGTGCTATAGTGTGTTTCCCTCCACTCCCCGCCTAACTCCCTCAGTTAGGTCACCTTCTTTGTCCATCTAAAGATTTCTTCTTCTTCCCTTCTAAGTCCCTTCTAAGTCCCATTCTATCTAGCTCCCACAGATTAGGGGGAACATCCGATTTTTTACTCTTAGTGTCTTACTAATATCGCTTAGCATGATGTTCTCTAGTTCTCTCCATTTCCCTGCAAATGATGTGATTTTGTTCTTCTTTGTGGCTGCGTAAAATTCCATTGTGTGTGTGTGTCTTCTTGCTACAGTGGAAGACCATATATTTATTGTGTTCTGACTCTCCAAACTCTGGCTCACCCCAGGTTGAAATCTTCCTTCAGTTTCCCCCAATCAGTTACAGGACCTCCATGGTATGGTTCCACTTAAGTTACACATAGGGTGGGTAAAAGTACAACTTTCCAAAATAATTGATTGCTATGAAAACTATATCGTTTGTGTTTTCTGTCATTTCTCCTGATGAAGGACAAAGTTGTTAGTGAAAATGTTAACAGTAAGATTGCCTATGCTACATTCAACCCATCGTTATTATCATCATTATTGGTACTAGGGATTGAACCCAAGGTCATTCTCTCTCTGAGCTACACCCCCAAACAGGGTCTCTCTAAGTTGCTGAGGGTTTCACTAAGTTGCTGAGGCTGGCCTCAGACCTGCAATCTTTCTCTGTCAGCCTCCCAAGTACTGGGATTACAGGCATGCACCATGACATCCAGCTCAACCCATTATTTAATGAGTGTCCTTATTCCAAGTAATTTTCTAGATGCTCTGTGAAGATGCAAAGGTGACTAAGACATTTTTCCTCTTTTCAAAGAGATATGAAAATGCAAACCTTTCAATAAACACCAGTGGATTCATCTAATGGATGAAGATGGCAGTTATCAAACAGAAAAGAATCGCCACAGGCATTAAGCAGAAGAGATGGAATGGGCTCAAGTGCTAGAGGGGCCTTGATGCAGCAGGTGAAGTGCCAGCCAGGTCTCAAGGATGCATGGGATTGAACCTACTGGAGAAGAGAGAAAGGAACCTGTGGTGCACAAGCATGCCCAAGAGGGGGCAGCAAAGCACCTGTCCTAGACATTCTGCACTGCGGCTAGAAAGACAGGGGGTTTCTATAAGGCAGCAGTTTGGGCCAGGATGGATACTGTCCCCAACAGAGATTTGACAATGCCCCAACAGCCCATGTCATTTTAAATCATAACTGGAGAAGGGGTGCTGATGGAATCTGGGGGGCCCAAGTCAGAGATGTGGCTAAATATCCCACAATGCACAGAACAGCCCCCCAAAAGAAAGACTTTCCCCCCAAAGTGTCCAGAGTACTAATGTTGAGATAATGTACTATGGTTAGAGCTTGGTAGTTACTAGAGACTAGAGAGAGTAGGGAGGAGAGAAGGATAGAGAAAAGCTGATCAATGGGTACTGAGTTATAGTTAGAAAGGAGCAGGAAGCCGGGTGTGGTGGCACATGCTTGTAATCCCAGTACTTGGGAGGCTGAGACAGGAGGATTGCAGGTTCGCAGCCAACCTCAGCTACTTAGTAAGGCCCTGATTTAAAAAAAAAAAAGAATAAAAAATAGGGCTGGGGGTGTAGCTCGGAGGTAGAATGCCCCTGGGTTCAATCCCCAGTACTGAAAAAAAAAAAAGGAGCAGGAAGCTCTGTGTGTTGTTGTACAGTAGGGTGACTATAAGTAACAACAAGGTACTACACATTTTGAAAGCTAGACATAAGGATTTTGAAGGTTTTGCCATAATGAAATGACAAATGTTTAAGGAGATCAATATGTTAACCCAATTTGAGCATTACCCAGTATATACATATACATGTATTGAAACATCACGTTACTCCACAAATTTTTATGTCCTTATATACCAGTTAAAATATCGAATTATTTAAACAAAAAGGATTTGCAGTAGTTCACTAAACTTGCTTTCTTTAACCAACTGAGGATGCTAAAAAGAGGAGGTGTACAGTTTTAAAAACAAATGGAAAAAGAAAAAAAAAACAGTATGTAAAGCCTTAGAAGTAAAGTCTCCCTAGCTTGGAGAGGTAGCACACACCTATCATCCCAGTACTTGGGAGGCTGAGACAGGAGGATCACAGGTTCAAGGCCAGCCTTGGCAACTTAGTGACAACTTGTTTCAAAATAAAAAGGGCTGGCCGGGCGTGGTGGCGCACGCTTGTAATCCCAGTACTTTGGGAGGCGGAGACCGGAGGATCCCGGTTCGCAGCCAGCCTCAGCTCGCTCTCTCTCTCTCTCTCTGTCTCTCTCCCTCTCTCTCTCTCTCTCTTTACTTAGTGAGGCCTTCCGCAACTTCATGAGACCCGGTTTCAAAATAAAGTATAAAAAATAGGGCCAGGGGTGTAGCGCAGAGGTAGAATGCCCCTGGGTTCAATCCCCGGTACCGTGAATAAATAAATAAATAAATAAATAAATAAATAAATAAATAAATAAAAGGGCTGGGGGTGTAACCTAGAGGTAGAATGCCCTTGGGTTCAATTCCTAGTACCAAAAAAAAAGAAAAGTAAAAGGATGAAGATGAAGAGGATAAAGAGGAGGAGGAGGAGGAAGAGGAAAAGGAGGAGGAGGAGAACAGCCTCCCTATAGAGGGTCTCAAATGCAGACCAGCTGGGTTAAAGGTTTGAGTCACTGTACAGCAGCCCCCCTCCCCATCAATGATTTCACTTTCCATGGTTTCAGTTACCCACAGTAAGTAATTATGAAAATATTAAATGAAAAATTCCAATTCCAGAAATAAACAGTTCATAAGTCTTAAATGTGAGTATCCTGAGCAGCCTGATGTAACTTCATACCATCTCACCCTGGACGTGAATCCTCCCTTTGCCTAGTGCATCCACGCTGGTTAGCTATGTTGATGATGAGACTGACTGTCCCAGTATCTCAGTATTTATGTTCAAGTAATCCTTCCACAGTAGCCTATACCATTCAACACATTTCCTTTCATGCAGGCACTGAACTATCTCACATCATCATCATCACAAGAAGTACAGTAAGAGAAAACATTCACATAATTTTTATTTCAGCATATTGCTATAATTATTCTTACTACTAGTTATTGTTGTTAAGCACTTACTCTGTTTAATTTACAAATTAAATTTTATCAGGAGATATATATATAGATAGATATATAGATATAGCATATATATATATATATGAAAAAAAAGTCTATATGAGGTTCAGTTTCAGGCATCCATTGAGGGTCTTGGAACATATTCCCAATGAAGAAGGGGGACTACTACAGAAAGAGATAGAGTCAAAACCTCTATTTCCAAGCAGTTAGCTCCACCCTAGCCCTGGAAAGTCTAACACTTCTTACTATTAGTCTCAAGGATAACGAGGTCAGAGAGAATGTAAATACTTCAGTCTCACCATTAGGAAGATAAATCAAAGTATGTGTTCTACTAATGAAAGGCTAATAATACCACCTTGATGATAATGTTAATCATGATAATGATAAAAAGCATGATGTTAATTACTTCCTGAAAGGCCTTTCCACGCCACTCTCTAGCACTCTCAGCCCACGTGGCTGTATTTTTCTCATAGCACTTACCCACTTAGAACTACCTGAAATTAGATAAAGAAATTGATAGAGAGAGATTTGAATTCTTATTGACTGGCTATCCCAAAAGAAAACAAGCTCCATGAGGGCAGGAACTTCATCTAATCTATTACCTGCCCTTCCTGGGTCTAGAGAGTGTCCCATCTGGGCTTTGAAATGTAGACATTCATTAAATAGTGAATGAACAAGCCAGGCATGGTGGCGCATGCCTATACACCTAGTACTTGGGAAGCTGAAGGATCACAGGCTCAAGGCCAGCCTCAGCAACTTAGCAAGATCCTGTTTCTAAAAGAAAAAAAAATGTTGGGGTGTAGCTTAGAAATAGAATGCCTGTAGGTTTAATCCACAGTAGAAACCTGTAACAGTGTCAGAGGAGGTAGATATTAATGTTATTTTAATTTTATCAGTGGAAAAACAGCAAGTCATAGAACTTAGCAGAATTGTTCCAAGTCATCTGGTTGAGAGGGAAAGATGAGAATTCTTTTAAGTATATACTGGCCTCTTAGATGTAAAGATTAGCATTGCTGTTTTGAAGCACACACATAGTTAAAGTAGGAACCACATGTACACTATGCCAATCGTTATTTTTTTCCACTCATGCTGGCTGTGCGAATTGCTGTGCATGATTATTCTGTATCTGATTGTAATGGATTACACATCTCCTCAAATCAAAATGAGCCGAGGATGACTGCACAGTGAGATGACCTTTTGTCAGTGGTTGGCCAGCACTACGTGGTTAAGAGTCCTGAAGCAGAGGTTTAGGAAGGATGGGACAGAGGGAAAATGGGTGGGAAAGGATGAGTCACACAAATTTATTCAGAATTAGATAGGAGAGTTGGATTTGAGAAATCAGTGCTGCCCTCCCACCCCAACATGACTAAATAATACTTTCAGAAACCATTCAAGTCCAGAAGAAACTTCTTTCTGGCTTCTCTCCTAAAGGCATTCTTGTTCATTGCTGTTGTAATAGATTCAGTTACTTCTTCAGAAAAAAAAAAAAACTTACTAAATGTCAATGTGGTGCCAGACGCTGACTACTCCTCATCCCAGAGACATTTAACATGAATGAGGCTGACATGCATGAGGGAAAGAGAATTTTTCTGGCATCTAGTAGATTTTGTGGCTGCTAAACATCCTACAATGCATGAAACAGCTTCCAATGACAAAGAATCACCTGGTTCAAAGTATCAATAGTATCAGGGTTAAAAAACCATGCTGTAGATCTAAAGAAAAAAACAAACAAACAAACAAAAATCCTTTTCTTAAAGACTCAAGGCAAGCAAATGAGGACAATCCAACATGATAAGCCCCTCAGTGGAGTGTGTATAAGATACCATAGTAGAACAAGAGAAGTGGTACCCATGTCCACTGGGAGTTACCACAGGGAAATCATGGCTCTCCACCCTTACTCTCTGACACTCCATATCAGTCCTACATCATAATTAATCTAGGTTTTAAATGCTAGTGTCACAATAGTTAAGTAATGGAACCAACCTAGGTAGGTTCCAACCAACAGAAATATAGATAATAAAAATGTAAGCTGGGCGTGATGCCCTACACCTGTAATCCCAGTACTTGGGAGGCTGAGACAGGAGAAACACAGGTTCAAAGCCAGCCTCAGCAACTCAGTGAGGCTCACATCAACTTAGCGAAACCTGTTTCCAAATAAAATATAAAATAGGGCTGGGGGTGTAGCTCAGAGGTAGAATGCCTCTGGGTTCAATCCCCAGCACCACCAAAAATAAATAAATAAATAAATAAAAAATAAAAATGTGGTATATAATACACACAATTGAATTTTACTCAGCTATAAAAAAGAACAGTATTATGTCATCTGCAGGAAAATGGATGGAACTGGAGAACATCATGCTAAGTGAGATCGGCCAGTCTCAGAAAGTATGTTTTCTCTCATATGTGGAAGCTAGGGGGGGAAAAAGGAATCAAAAAGGACTTCAAAGTAGGAGAGAGAACAGTAAAATAGTGGAAGGGGATTGGGAGAGGAAGGCGGGGAAGGGAAAAATGAGGACTGAGGAAGGGAACAGTCCAAATAAGGTTATGCCCATATGAGGTTTCACAACCAATCTCACTAACATGTTTGGGGAGGGAGGAAGAGGAATGGGGGCAGGTATACAGAGGGAAATGCACCAAGTGGTATGTGCATGTACGATGATATCACTTTGAATCTCACTGTGATGTATAATTGCATTACACCAATAAAAGTATATAAAATAACATGAAAAATGTTGTTGTCAGATATCACATAACCCCCAAAAGTTAGCAAATTTTCTCCCAGTGATTTTTAACTTATTCTTTTCCTTTCTGTCTGCAGAACAAAAGAGCCCCATGTGGCATATTAGGTTAGAGACTGGCAGAGTATTTTTACATCAACGTTTATAAAACAGACCGAGCTGATGTCCAAATAACAGAAATTACACTGTAGTTTGAACATGTGTGTGGAACAAAAGACCTTGTTCAATTTGAAAGAATGAAAAGAACCCGTTTAAGATCATTTATAACTCCAGTGGTAACAGGCACAATTTATGAACAAGTACTCTCTCCTTCATAAATAAGTATATTTTATTATATTCCCCATATGAAACAAAAATGTTCCAAAAATTGTGGCATCTATGCAAGCATAAGGATTTCTCTAAGATAAGTTCTTATAGAAAATAAGAATTCCTATCTTTTCACAGACTAGAAACATCCTACCCTACACACACACCAGAGATATCAGCCACATCAAACACAACAGTATAGTTAAATTTGGTCTTATTTTGAGAGACTTTACCTCCACCTGATTAACTAAAGAGGACTTCAGGGTGCCCATTAGGGCACACATTTGGTTTTCTTAATAGCTAATGAAGAATCTTATAGGCAGATATCTAAAGAAGCAATATACTCATGGCTGAGTGATTTGTTTTATAGTTTCCTTTCCTTTAAAGCTGACTTCTTCATTTTTTATTTATCTTTTTCCAAAAAGGGGCCTTCTACATTCATTTGTTTCCATGCATTCAACTCACTGTCTGCTGATGTACATTCTCATCAAATCACCTTTTCATCCATTCCTCTATCATAACACCTTTTAACAATGCCTGCAGAGGGTACAGAATTCAGAAAGAGCTTCTGCTCTCTGTTGCAAATGGAAATTTGGGCCAGAGAGTATTTTCCTATCCAGCCCAACTTGGATGCAATTTTTTTTTTCTGATTACACAACACTTATTCATGCTTTTGCTAGTAGAGAACAGATTAGATATAAAACCACTGCCAAGTCTTATATCTTTGACATCATACAAAATTTATCTGGACAGCTGAATCCTTCAACTAATTATTGTTGAAGCCATGCCAACTAATATCAATCATGCTCAGAAAAGTGGTTCACATGTCATTCCATGTTTTATGATGGATATTTATTTTATAGATATTAGAAGAATTAATGATAACACCAACTGGCCTGGGATGAAGGTGGGATTTAGTTGATTCATAGTTAAATTAAAAAGGCTTCTGGCTTAATGAATTCATCATATAGAATTCTTTGAACACGTTTTCCATTGGCAATATGATCTCTATAGAAATATCATTGTTGGTACATGCCTTAATTTCTGCTTTTTTATGTCTCACTGTGTTGTACCTGTGTAAGAGTTAATAACCCAAGGATAGAATTCAAAATCTGACCAGGCCACAATCTTCATTTATCTCTTACCAAAGTAAATTTTACAACCTGTCTTCCATCAGCTTGCACACTCTTCATGAATTCTTTATTCTCTGATATGGAACTATATTAAGTGAGGCACCTCAAATTTTTTCCATAGAACTCCTGACTTCATTTCTCCATTAAGACAATCATCTGTCTCTATTAGATGTTAATGTGATTCAAATCCACAGGAAACCACTAATTGCTAAAATGCTTCATGGTGTAGTGTAAACATTTCTGTGATAATTAGTGTATAAGTTAGCCATCTAACTATCCTCAGGCATAATTTACACTGCCCACAAATTCTTTCCCACAAAATGACAAATGTCTGATTTAACTATAGCTTCATTCACTACTGCCCATTTTTACGACATGAATATTTACTACCTAGAACTAAGACAGCCTACATATTTATACTCAGGAATGTCTGTCTGCATACAAATTTACACTATTATTCATATGCAATGATGTGACACAGAAAAAATATTTAGTTGCCCTAATAGATTTAAATGTAATACCTTCAGAACTAAGAGGACAGTAAAATTAATTTGCTTGTCATCCACATAGCTGGGAGGAAAATATTTTAAATAACAATTTAAGAAAAATTTACATTTTAATCATGGAAAAATTCTCCTTAAATTTTTATAATCCTGTTCTTGGATCAGTTTCATGGCATTTAACATTAGAACTGATTGATGAGTAGTGTTTTAAAAATGTATGGCCGGGCGTGGTGGCTCACACTTGTAATCCCAGTACTTGGGAGGCTGAGACAGGAGGATTCAGGTTCACCACCAGCCTCAGCTACTTAGTGAGGCCCTCCGCAACTTAGACCCTGTTTCAAAATAAAGAATAAAAAACCAGGCTGCAGGTGTAGCTCGGAGGTAGAATGCCCCTGGGTTCAATCCCCAGTACTGCAAAAAAAAAAAAAAAAATGTATGCCTGCTTAGAATACTAGAAAATAGAAAATGCAAAATTTGCCCCTTATCTTATAGAGTTATTTCTCATATGAAAATACTTTGCCAAATATAAAATGTTCAACTAATATGAAATGAGATCTACAATACCAAATTAGTTAAGATTTGTTATAGTGTTAATGGGTTGAAGTAAATATATAACTGTAGTTATGCCTGGCTTATTTCTAAAAGGATTTGAGGGAATTGGCTATGTTTTCTTTTTCAGCATTTAGTAGAGGGTGGGTGGGTGGTATAGAAGGGACATGTCAAAAAAATCAGTAGAATGAAGATTCCAAGAGTTCTTTAACCTCCATATTACATAGTCCAGGTCAGGTCACAGCCAAGTGTGCACACTTCTCATAAACTCATAAACACTCATACTTGTTCATTAAAACATCTCACATGGGATTTCTGGTTGCATGCTTTTTGAGGCAGTCCTTTTTTCTTTAAATTTAAAGGGGTTAAATAATGTTTTAATTTAGCTTTGTCATTAGTTCAGATCTTTCATCTCAATAATTTGAAAATATCTAAGACCTCCCTCCACATCCACAGGCTCCGCCTCAGCAAACTCCACCAACAGAAGATTGAAAACAGTAAAAAAATGCATATGTACTGAACATGTATGAAGTTTTTTCAGGATATTGTTCCCTAAATAATATGATATAATAATTATTAGGTAGCATTTCCATTGTATTAGGTATTATGTGTAATCTAGAGTTGATTCAAAGTATTATCGGAGAATATGTGTAGATTATATTCAAAGTACACCATTTTATATAAGGGAATTGAGTATCTGTAGTTTTTTGCTGTATAACAGTGGGAGTCTTAGAAACAATTATCCACAGATTCCAAGGGTGATTATATTCATGATTAGCAGTAAACATGATGTACACACACACACGCACACACACTCACACATATGCACATGTACATACACATATACATATACTCATGCACCTAAAATGTTAAATGAGTTCTCTCCTTGCTCTGATAACACCAAAAAGTATGCAATTTAGTAAATGACATCATTTTTAATTTAATTTTAAGGCACGGAAAGAAATGAAACCTTTAGAAGGTGAAACTTCAGTTAACAATACAAAACGGCTCTGCTGTTTGAAATACCTACAAAGGAATCTAGCAAAAAAAAAAAAAAGGAGAAGCAGCAGCTTTTCTTCCTTTTCTTTGTATAATTGAAAAGCCTAGATTTTAGGTTCATTTTTCCCTACAATAGATGCCAAATTAATTGGCTAACTTTAAATTCATGAAACTTGGCAACTGCAGAAGTAATTATGACATACAGTAGCCAACAATATAGGTATACAATTACTTCTGTTAAGATATCTCAATTTCCTCCTACAGCAATGCCAACACATGTGGTTTGATCTATGAGCATTATAACATCTCACAGCTCCACTGATGTGAAGAGTCACAATGTGCCAGTCAAATAAAGTAAAGGATGGGCAGTTTCACTGATGGCAAAACAGAGCTATTACCCTGGGGAGAGAAGACAGCAGATGATATTGTCTGTATCATACCCTACATTTCTTTTCTTTGGGGAATTCAAACATAAAACATCCGACATGCTTTGGCAGGTTTCAGAACCTTTCAACTCCTCCATCTGATTTGTTCGAAAACATTTGGTGGCTCAAGAGGAAAATTTTGGTAAAATAAGTTTGCTGAACACTGAATCACATTTTCATATAAAAAGCCTGACAATATTCCAGCTCTCCTGGATTATATTAAATAATGCTTTAAATGACTGGCAGAATTGGGTCTCTTTCAATCTATAACACATATTCATATTTCATTAGGATTTTCTGAGCAGTAGCATTTATTTATTAAGACTAAGTTTATTTTATAAAATTATTTTACAAAAGTAAAAAAAAGTTACAGAATACATTCATGCATGAGTACATGGTACATTCATATGATATCCAACTTCAAAATAAATAGATGAATATCACCAAGGTTTAACTATTCATGGATATTTAGAGTAGATATGATTTAAAGAAGCTAAAATATATTTTAAAATAAATCAGTACATTCATGAATATATTTCAAATCATTACAAAAACCTAACAAAATGAAGAACACATATTGTTGCAAGTAAATATTCACAAGGAAACAAAACAAATTTTGCCAAATATAAAATGTCCAGAGAGCTAGATGATTATTTTAACTATATTGGAGATGGTATCAACATTGTCATAGTATTTCTCCAAACATACAGACTTATTAGGATTTTAAAAGTAGATTTTTTTAAAGTTTCATATAGAACTATAATTTTCCAGAAAGCCAAGTCATCTGAGTCAGATAAATTTTCCCATGACTTAGTTTGTTCTTTTGTATTTCGCTGTCTTAAAAAAAAATCATAAGAGGCCCATTGAAAGACTCGTGAACCCCATAAGTAATGATTTCTTAAGGACAATGTGACTGGGCTGGGGGTATAGCCCAGTGGTCCAGCTCTTGCCTAGCACCCTCTGGGTCCTAGATTTGATCCCAAGGACTGCATTAGAAAAAAAGAAAAGAAAAAAAAATGTGATTTGTAGAATGAAAAGCTGTAACCTCATGGGCTTATAGTCATTCCCCTAGAATGAAGAGGGGTGTGCGTGTGTGCGCGTGCGTGTGTGTGCGTGCGTGCGTGAGTGAGTGTGTGTGTGTGTATGTGTGTGTGTGTGATCAGAGGAAGGAGAATGAAAGAGAATTAAGGAAGCCGGGCGTGGTGGCGCACGCTTGTAATCCCAATACTTGGGAGGCTGAGACTGGAGGATCCGGGTTCGTGGCCAGCCTCAGCTACTTAGTGAGGCCCTCCGCAACTTAGTGAGACCCTGTACCGCAAAAAAAAAAAAAAAAAAAAGAAAGAAAGAATAAAAAATAGGGCTGGGGATGTAGCCTGGAGGTAGAATGTCCCTGGGTTCAATTCCCGGTACCGCAAAAAAAAAAAAAAGAAAGAGGATTAAGGGCAGCAGTCCTCTCTGTGAATGTATAAGTGCACATACTTCTCATTTTACACAAAAAAACTTTGGCAGAAGTGTAACTGCCACTTACCATTCACTCTCAGGAGGCAGTGGGGGGCATTTCCTAGGCATCAGTTTAAGAGGACCCATAGGGCAAGGTTTTGTGATTACAATTCATAAAGTCTATATAATATTTTTAACACCAAGAAGTAATGTGGTATAAAATTTTAAATGTGGTGAAGTGAGATAAATTGCAGGTCTGAACACTCACTGTTTAACTGTGAGTGTGCTACTCCAATGCTTTGTGACTCCTTTCCCTTATCTGTAGGATGGAGCCGATAACTATTCACCTTAGAATCCACTGTGATGACTGACCAGTTGAAAATGCAAAGGCAGGGATAACACACAGTAGGTACCCAGCAAGCAGGTGTTTCTGAAGAGTCTTTCTAGGCATCTCAGCTTGAAATCCCAGCTACTCAAGAGGCTGAGACTAGAGTACACCAAATTTGAAGCCAGCCTGGGAAACTTAGGGAGACCCTGTCTCAAAATAAAAAGTAAAAAAGGCTGAAGGTGTAACTCAGTGGTAGAGCACCCTTGTACCCAAAACAAAAGAAAAAAAAAGAAAGAAGTTTCTAGGTGAAGAAAGTCATCTGGAGAGAGTCCTTTAAGAGATTCATATGGAAATCAGAGATTTCCAGTTCTGCAAAGGAAGAGAGAATTTCACTCAATGATTTTGCATCTCAAGGGTTGCCCCATCTTATTTCTTCTCTATTTTAAATGGGAGGTTTTGGTCAATGACTTCAAGAATTAGAGCCTCTTCTATTATTATAGCTATCGCGTCTCTAGAGTCCTCCCATTTCTGTTGAAGGCAGGAAGAAAGAGTAAGCTGCTCCTTAGCTACCTCTAAGCAGTTAATCATGCCTTTCCTCATGCCTGGCTTGTTCTACCCCATTTTCCTTTGTAAAACTTTCAACCTCCTTTCAAGAAGGAGAAAAGAACACAACTAAAAGACACAACTCTAAGATACTCCAAATATGCTCCTGAGTTCTATATGGAATGTTCGTTTTATGAAGTATCTACCATGGGGTCCTCCCATTCCATCACTGTAGAAGTCTGGCATCCATTTCAACCCTTCCTATGAGGCAGATCACCATATAGTTGTCAACTGCCTTAAATACCAATTAATTAAGAGATTTCCCAGTGAACTGTCAAACATTTGAAAAGTTCAAGAGGTAATTGTGATGAGGTAGAATAGAAGAGATAAAAATTTTAGGTAGAAAGGAGACAATGTGAAGGAAAATATAGTTTTAAAATCTGGAAAGTTCCTGATCTCTAACTCCACCCTATAGGGTGTGTTCCATCTTAGGCAGAAGCCTCAATGAGTCCACACCCTTAATTTCAATGGCCCCTCTCCCCACCTGAGATGCTTAGTGTAAACAAAGGATCCACCAGGAGGACAAAGGTCAGACACCAGCCACCACCACCCTTTGGTTGTCAGGGAAACTGAAGATTAAGACAAAGTCTGGACCTTCACTGTGCAATCCCACCTACCCCCTCCTGGGGGTTCTATAAAAGAACTGAGAAAGAGGCAAAGGCTCTCTTGCTTGCTTGGACAGATCCACACAGAGAGGCTCGCTCTCCCCCTCTTGAGATGGTCCACATCTCTCCTGAACCTGTATCCCCACCTTTCTTGAATCATACCTTTGCCTCTTCTCTGATGGCACGTGTTGAAATTCTTTCCATCATGGAAGCCAAGAACCCACAGAATTATCCTGTCTTCCTCTGACAATTGCAGTCAATTGGATAAAGAATTGGGACACAGGGGTAATTTGTTCAGATGCTACAGAAATAAAGTTCAGTGACTTTAACATACAGGGACCTCCATGTTACTGGTTTTAGCTGTCCACCCACTAAGAAAAAGAGCCATTAACTACTGAATTATTTTTCTAACTGAAATCTAGTTATGATACTCTTGAGGTTCAGCAAATGGTACCCCAAAGCATGGTTCTTTGGTAGGCTGAGCACTTTCAATGGAAGGAAACTGAAAGGTGTTAGGAGTTGCCTCAGAATTAAGGTCTCTGACCTTCCCTAGCGTCTCCCTCCCATTGGCCAAGCATAAAGAAGGGGTCTCTCTGAAGTTCTTTTATCTAACAGAAGGAAGTTCTTCCAAAGGAAATGCAAGTATGAAACCCCATTTATCAAGGAAGACTAACTCTAAGAAGACTAAAAGGTCTCCACCTATTTGTACTAAATATACCGTCTATTCTTCTGAGTACTGTCACCAGACTTTTTCCCATAGCAAGATGGCCTCTGTTCCTAGTGTAGTTCTGTCTCTTGACCTCCTGTAACTTGCTACCACATCTCTCAGTGCTCAAGGGAATTTTCCCCCGGTACTGTCTGTTCTTTGAGCACATTTGTTTCTCCTAAAATTCATGACTACCCCTCTAACACTGCCTGCACCACACCAGTCCCGCTTCCCTCTCCCTTGTGAAGAGGGTATTTAAGCTTCAACCATTTTGGCCTTTCTTGAATTTCATATTTTGTGTATCTCCCATGCCCATGTGCCCAGTAATAAATGTATATGCTTGTCAGGTGTGGTGGCACATGCTTGTGATCCCAGTACTCAGGAGGCCAAGATAGGAGGATTTCAAGGTCGAGGGTCAAGGCCTGCCTGGGGATGGTAGTAAGATCCTGTCTTAGAATAAAAAATGAAAAATAAAGGACTGGGGGTGTAACTTCGTGGTAGAGACCCCCTAGTTTCAATCCATAGTACCTCAAATTTGTTTGCTTTTTCTCATGTTAACCTACTATTAATTTATTTAAGGAGACATAAACCTTGAAAGCAGGAGGGAGAATTTTCTTTGCCCCTACAATATAAGAAGTATTTTTTAAAAAGCTAAGCATAAAATGGAAAGTTAATATGATACAGATGAATATAATGTGAAGTGAGGAAACTGAATTAAGGCAAAAGAGAGGGAAAAGAAGAAAAAGAAATGGGAACCATGACCCAGAATCAAATATACATAAATTAAGGCAGGAAACGTAAAATTAAAAAGTGCTAGAGTGGTACAGATAATGATATTTAACAAGATTTTGTAAGTGGGGTTTGAAGAGCTGCATCTGTATTAAAGATCCTGTAGCCTGGGTGACCTTGGCTGAGCAGAGTATCATGATTGCAGAGAAGGAATGTTGTAGACAAAGAGCCAAAGCTGTCTTGCACTGACGTTAGTCCTTTTAAACAGGCCTATCCTATCAACCTCTGTATGTGGCCTGATACACTAGCAACTTCTACAGAAAACTCTTGCAAAGTATCACTGAGACCGAAACACTCTAGCCTCTACCAACCCTAAGTTGGAGACTGTGATAACATCTGAATTCTGCAGAAGAGATTCCCTGGCTTTGCTGCAGTCCACCTGCCTGACGCTCCCACCAATGTCACCAGTGTTACCAGTGTAATTGGAAAATGTATTGACTTGTAACTCTCTTTTGTTCTGTGACTATGAAAGCGCATGTAAACTCCCCCAAGGCGGAACATGTCATTCAGGATAAGCTGAATCTGTGTCCCTGGGCCATGCACGGTCACTCGGATTTGGCTCAGAATAAACTATTTTCTCATTTCCTTGAAGGCAGAGTTGTTGTTTTACATTGACAATTCACTGAACCCTTGTTGAAAACTCAACTGATGTTAGATGTTATCAAGGTTGATGGAAAGCAAAGAATAAAAGCAAAGCAGTATGGTCTCTCTCTTCTAAGATCTTATAAAATAACCAACGTGGGGCAGCAGGCACATACATGGAGAAAGTTTTACCAAACTCATAAGATACAAAGGGAAGCCTGCTGTTGTGTGCTCAGATAAAACAGGGGCAAGGGAAAGGGCCTGAAAGTTGGAGTCATCCAGGCCCTGCTCCCCAGTTCTGCCACTGCAGGGCCTCCTAACCTTGGGCAGCTCAAGCCCCTTTGGACCTCAGTTTTCTCACCTGTAACAGAAGAAGTTTACTATATGATCTCAACGATACTGAGAGCATCCTGTAACTCAAGTTCACTGGGGAGGCATACCCCATAACCAGGATGTAAAAGATTCTTGAAAGGAAGGAATTCTGAGGTAAAATTAAAAGGGAGGGGAGATGAATGGAGTATTGACAAACTGTCAGAGGAACTTCCAGGCAAAACAAGTCTTGTACCAAACCCCCAAGGCAGGAACAAAAGTCATATGTGAATGGCAAAAATTCATACCTGGTTGAATGGAAGGTGGACTCTCTCAGAGAGAAATGACAGTAATGAGCTGAGAAAGAAGGTAAGTTCTCAGAGATCCGCAGCTAAACTGAAGATAGTACAATCGCAGAAACAGAAAATGTACACGAATAAAATGATGAAGAGAGTATCTGAAGAGCAAGCAAATAAAGTGTTGATCAAAAGAGAACAAAGAAAGTGAAGACAAATTGAAAGTCAAAAAAGTACAAAGAAAAATAGTCTTTTGACTGATACACAGAGGAAAGTGTTTGTGAAAAACTGAATAGGAGGTTCAGAAAAAGTGGGTTGTGGGTAAATGTAGATAAATGGTCAGATTTGAGCATTCTTTCTGAATTGAAGCCTTTAGTGTTGTATCAAAACGGGCATTTCGAGGTCAATGCATCCGCCAAGAAAAGTTTGCTTCTGCAATGTTTTAGCTGTCAAGCTCAAGGCATCTACAAGCAGTATGAATGCAGACCAGGAAGCGAAACTGTTGGATAATTCTGATGAAATATTTTTTTCCTCCTGAGCTCAAAAACCAATTTAACTGGTCTAAAATTGGACTTCCAGCAGTACTAAATGCAATGCAATCCTAACAATAATTATTATCTTAGCTAATGTTTATTGAACCTTTCCCTGAGCCAGGAACCATGCTGCGTTTTAAAGGCACTATCTCATTTAGTGCTTCCTATGAGAGGACAGAAACAGATGTAGGTGGCCAGAAATTGTGATCCTATCCTGTTCATCCTTTCTATACATGGAATTCAATACTCCCCCATAGGCCATAGTATTAAACAATCGGATGCTGAGGGCAAAGGGTACCTTACATCAGTCATCCCCACACCAGGAAGTACAAATAGAAGTACTATTATCACCTCACACAGGTGAGTCCAAATGAATCCACCGCATTAAAACAAAATCTGGGAAATGTAAAGCGTAAAAAGGACTGCAGTGCATAAAAGTTAAATGAGGCAATATAACGGAACACATGCTCTTAAAACCTTCAGCCGCTCGATTTTATTCGGTAACGTAAACATAATATTACTACCTGGAGGGAGGATGAGCAACAGCTGAGGACACTTCAGTTATCAGGAGGAATAAAACAAGGATGCATCATTCAAATCTATAATTAACTAGATGGCTTCGGTTACAACTGTGAGAGGCACCCTTGCAAAATGCATAGCCTGTTGGTGAGGTATCTTTCTGGTAACTAAATATTAAAAAATAAAATAATGCCTGGTAGTTCTCTAATTAATGATCAAAAATGCATTTACTTCAGCATAATTTCACATTCTTATGTCAAGTCTTATTTGATTGTAATTAGTACAGACGACAGAACTTAATGAGGACTAATCATTCCTTAATGCAATCAGAATCTCGAAAGAACAATATAAACAGATTTTTATTGGCATTAGTGATGCAAACTTGTGAAATATAGAGCCAATTAACCCATAACAATGCTTCCAAAATATAAAATAAAAATAAATTATGTGTGCATTACCAAACAATTTCATGAGTACACTAGGAACATAATAATAGCATTAATAATCAAATCCTGCAGGATCCATCTTCCTTCTTACATGCTAAAGATAGTCATGCAGTCACAATTATGATGCCAGTTAAAGTGTGTGATCTCTTAATGAGATTAAGCACTGAGAGACTTCCCAAGACACTGCAGGTTCTATGACGTCAACACAACTCCCCAGCTAAAGTCCGAGTGAGAAGGAAATACACAGTTCCTAGACAACATAACAAAATACAGTTATAGTCCTCTTGCATTTTGAAAACTTAAGCAAAGTTTCTTCAACCTAGAAAAAAAGGAGGGGGGATACTTAGTAAACATTGCTGCTTTGCAAGTTTCAGGGAATAGTAGCTATCCTTCTTTCTCTTGTCCTTTATATCCTGACTCTATTAATTTGTTCCTTCAGCCTCATGAAATAATTTAACCTTCTTGGAAGAAAACTGGTAGCCAGTATCTTCAGTTAGACATTCCAATTGCAATTTACGAAAAAATAATATGCGCAATTTGTCTTAACGTAGAGCTGTCTAATGAAATTTCTTCATTGGAATTGGAATCCACCCTAACAGGGTTGGAATACTGCACACAATTAGGTTTGGAACTCCAACCGCTCTCCATCCATTTCCAAAAGGTGCCAAATTGAACACGTTAGCGCAGGATGGATTCTCTTGACTGAGCCCTGAAGTAAAACTTGAAAAATACAAATTGGCATACAACTTCCACTGTACCAAAATTACTTTCCAGCTGGGCTTTAGTCAGACATTAAGGGAGAGGTGCAGAATTTGAAATATGTAATCTAAACAGTGTGCTCATATTTCTTGAATATTGTTAGTTTCTCCTCACAATGCTGCAGATTCATAGCAGCTTGCTGGGGAGACAGATGCCAAAATCATATGCTCAGAAGATAGAGGAACAGACTTTCGGATTTGGGGAATTAACTAATCCCTTACCTGCTGACATAATTTTTCAGTATTTCTATGTCGAGTTCAGCCCAGTTCATATTGATGCACAAAAAGGATAAATCAAAATCACCACCATGCTTGAAAAAAATAATAAGATTTCTGACTCAAATCTATCATCCTATACTATTTTTACCCCAAGCCTTCCTATCTCTCCTTTTTTTCAATCAGCACACATGTGTATCAAGTTCTGCCTTTTACCAAACATAAAGGAACCCACAATTTAGCAGAGCTAACTATAAGAATTCATCGGGACCTTCTAAAACTATGCTATTTATTGGGAATAGTTGTATGGCTTTTTGTTTCAGTTAACAAGCATTAGTTATCTTTGTTCCCCGAGGATTAGGATAAGACTACAAGCCAGGGTTGCTGTCTTGATGGGGGCTTAGAATCTTTCTCAGGAGACTCTAAGCTTTCATAAAACTGTTGAGAATTCCGGAGGCAAAGTACAATTTGTACAGAAAATAGGTATTGTCGGGAAGGAAGAGTTGGGAGTTCTTGACTTCAGCAAGGAGGCAAATATTGATAAGAACTTGACTCTTAAGATTTAGATAAATGTGTATGTGTGTGTGTGTGTGTGTGTGTGTGTGTGTGTGTGTGTGTTAGGGATTATTTCAGGAAGCAAAAAATACAAATGGCGATGAAATGAAAGCCACTAATTACCTCTCTTACACACCACAAAAGTGAGTGTGTGTGTGTGTGTGTGTGTGTGTGTGTGTTACTGGGGATTAGACCCAGGGGCACTCTACCTCCTAGCTACACCCCCATTCCCATTTATTTATATTTATTTATTTATTTATTTTTGAAACAGGGTCTCACTAGGTTGCTGACAGTCTCACTTGCTCAACTTTGCTGAGGCTAGCCTGGAACCTGTGATCCTCCAGTCTTGGCCTCCCAAGTACTGGGATTACAGGCATGTGCCACTACACTTGGATGTGTGTTTTTAAGTTAGGCTTGGTGGCACACACCTGAAATCCCAGTACTCGGGAGGCTGAGACAAGAGGATTACAGGTTCCAGGCTGGTCTCAGAAACTTAAAAAATGAAATAGGGCTGGGGAATATAGCTGAGAGTTAGAATGCCTCTGGGCTCAACCAAAAAAAAAAAAAAAAACAAAGAAAAGTATGTTTTTAACCTTTTTAACCTCCTCAAGCTTATGTCTCTGCCTCTTAAAGCAACTTGAGATTCAGAATTTCAGAATCCGAGACCTGACAGGAACTAACGACAGCAGAATTTTTGAGTGAGCTCAGTCAGTACTGTGCTAAATGAAAGCAAGTGTGTATATCCATGCTAGGAGGCCACTCTCCATTCTACAGCTAGCAAATACTTTCTCTCCCTCTCAAGAGGGTGTGCACTCAGTCCAATACTCCACACAGCTAGATACTACGAAGCTTTGCACTTAATGTCTAATTCCTCGGTAAAGCTATGGAAATCTTCCAGCCTGTGCCATTAGGAGAGCCCTCCCCATCCCTCCCCCCAATGAGATAAGGAGAAAATCAGCAGCACCCTCATCCTGTCAGTGAGTCATGGGTTGAGAATTACACATTATACTCAAGTGTGCAGAAAAGCATATTCCTACCCCAATAAAAAGCCAAAAAAGAAAAATAAACTTAAATTTGCTAATAAAAGCGTCTTCTCCCTTTTTTAGCCTTTTAGTCTCCTTCCACTTATAATATTATTTTTGGAGATCAACTCAGACTTCAAAGGATGAATTACAGGCCTCTGTGGTCCTAATGCTTCTTCATTACACAGTGCCATCTTAAGAGCAGCAAAAAGCTTAGTTGATGCTATGGCAAGATAAGTAGGGCCCTTAGTTTATGTATGGGTCAATGGTCAGCGCGCCTGGCTGGGCCGGTCCAGTCCTAAGCAACCTGCACCATTACTTGCGAGGGTGTGATTGGTAAGTTCCTGACTTTTTCTCTTAGTCTAGGCCAGGCCATCTTTCCCTGAGGGCTCTCCCCTACCTGAGACCTTGCTAATGTGAGGAATCCTTTGGGCCTAAGCCAGGTCTTCCGGCTGGACCCCGGCTTAATTTAAACACCCTGTAGCTTATGGGGTGCAGTTCCAGACTTTGAGCTCGGCTTTCTCCTTTTTCCCCAAAAGGTTCCAAGGGAACCTCTGAGTCGATCCTGTCACATAAAGCAACCAAACCAGGTACACGGTCATTAGCTTATACCTTTCCCGTGACTATTTCTACTTTGCGACTAGAGGGAAGAAACTAGGACTTGACTGCTATATGGCTGTGTCACCATCTGACTGTCTTTCACATCTACTCTTCTACTCTCCAAAACCTTAGGGCTCTTCCCCCCTCTGGGTGTACCTAGGCACCTGTGTTCCATATTCCAAAATGGCTGAAGTTGACCATCAACTGATGAAGGTAATTTCAGAAAACCACCACATCTGACGTAGAGTTTTAAAATATTATCCCCATTGATTCTACAATATGACAAAATCCATACAAAATGGAGCACATAACTTGTATATTTAATACTTTAATGTCCAATTAAACAAATACCTCAAGGATATGGATGTTGTCTTTTACTTATACTATAATTTTGAAGAATAAAGTAAATGTCAATAAAACAATTTCATGAGCAGGATTTTCACTTAAGAATGAGAAGGAAGCCAGGCATGGTGGTGCATGCCTAAAATCCCAATACATATGAGGCTGAGATAAGAAGATTGCAGGTTTGAGACCAGTCCCAGCAACCTAGGGAGACCCTGTTTCAAAACAAAACATAAAAAGGACTGGGAGTGTAGCTCAGAGGTAGAATGATCCTGGATTTAATCCCCAGTACAAGAAGGAAGGAAGGAAGGAAGGAAGGAAGGAAGGAAGGAAGGAAGGAAGGAAATAGTTATGAGGAGATAGAAGAGAGAAGTAGAAGAGGAGTTTATCACATCAAGAAATATTCTCAGCTTGATACAGTTAGTACAGTATCTTTTCTCCTCAACTTTATACTAATCCTTAATGAGACTAGTATACATTTGGTAGTGCTAAAAGGTCCTGGATCCAAAGCAATATCAATTACATTATTAGACATTTCCCAAGGACAAAGAGATGATAAAACAGTATTGTAGATTTTCAACCACGTATTCCAGGAAAAATGGTTTCCATCAACCACTTAGAATATTCAATAAAGATGATTCACTCCCCAACTACTCCAGTCCATGAAGCCTAATTGTAAATGCTTCCAATTTGGTCCAACCTTAGAGAGAGTACAATATTTCATTAGTAAAATTAAAAGACAGCTATTTTAAACATTTATTTATACTTCTATACTTTTGTTACACGTGTGTTTTGGCATATGACGTACTCTTTCCAAGGGCACCCAATGAACATTGACTGGTTAATGATTAAATTATTTGACTTAAAGCACCAATTTGTGTTCTCAAAGTTTTCCTAAGCCACATGTTAAAAACACAGTCTGACTCATTTGTTAGTAAATTAAAATAGCTTTCCATGTCTTTTCCAATTATCTATTGAATTGGTAAGTAACTACTCCAGTTGGTTAGTCTCCTGCACACAGACAGATCAGGGAAAACAGAAATTAATGCTACAGCAGCATCACTGCAGAAGTGTCAACACACAAAGTACTAATACCAAAAAGTGAGTACAACTGCAAATAACACCATTGTGTCTTTATATGCTGCTATTCAGAGGCACAAAATATTATGTGGAAGGCAGCCAAAAAATAAAGATGTTTCCTTAAACCTTTAGGAGAAAAATTAATACATCAAGAGGTAAGGGTTGATAAACATTCCTATGTAGGACACACTGCGATTGACTTTGACCTCAATAATGACATGTACTCTGTCCTCATTCCACCCATCTATAAATAAAGCTTAGCATTAAAAATAAATAACCCATGAAAACATGTTTCCATATGGCATAGAGAATTCTACTTTCAACGATCTTTTCCAATTCTTTCTCTAAATGAGAAAGACAAAAAAGTAAGTAACAACTACCTGTCTTTGTTGGGTGAAGTTTGGGAGAGATTTTTGTCTCCTTAAGATAATAAAGTCAAGAGAAGTAATTATTTGCCCATCTTCTTCTTTTCCCAAGTAAGAGAAAATCTTTGCCTTCAATATTGATTCACATCACACTTAGTGGGGTAACTCCATTTCAAGGAAGAGAAATATACTCAGACTAATTTAAATTAAAACTGGGTATTTATTGGAAGAATTAGGAGAACAGAACTGTGGGCAGAAGAACTATGGAGAAGAACTATGGAGAAGCATGAGGTGAGGAAGTATCATAACTTTTCCCATATGTCAGGGATGCAGGTTTACTTGTCCCCATCCTGTATTCTCTTTGTGAGACTCTGCTTTACTACTCTCAATTTTTTTTTTTTTTTTTGCAGTACCAGGGATTGAACCCAGGGGCATTCTACCTCCGAGCTACACCCCCGGCCTATTTTTTATCCTTTATTTTGAAACTGGGTCTCACGAAGTTGCAGAGGGCCTGGCCGCGAAGTAGCTGAGTCTGTCCGCGAACCCGGATCCTCCGGTCCCCAAGTACTGGGATTACAAGCGTGCGCCACCACGCCCGGCTTATTACTCTCAATTTAACCTTATCCCTTACCCCACACCCTCCACTTCATCTCAGCCTTTCCTGCTTACACAGCACATCATGTTCAACATATGCCTGCAGAAAACCATTTTTGTGTTCTGGTCATGAGTCCCACCTGAATTTGAGCAGGGACAGCCATTCTTAGCTCTGGAGTTCTGGGTTGGTAGGAGTGATCCTCTCCATCTACTCTGAGACCCAGCTTTGAATTGCTTGAGATGTTTGTGATGGGTTAACAGCTTGCTCTGAAAACCTGAGCTAACCTGCTAGAAGACCCCAGGAGACAAGTGGGGCATGGGAATAATGCAGAGCCAGGCTAGCTCAGTCATCATGAGAGGCACACGCTTTACCTGCAGATCTGCAAATCAAGCAATGCTCACCAACCTGTATTCCAAACAGGAATACCACAGACAAGTACAAGTCAATGCCAATTTTCCTATATTTAGAAAAACATAGACAATACCTGCTTGCTTAGAAATCCCATGTCTGGGTTTGTATACATATTTTAAGGCGTGTAATCTGGTATTGAGGCAAAGAACTGAGACTCATTATAATTTGATGGCGAGAATGTGTACATATATGTGTAGAGGGCTATGTTTCCCCTTCTCTAAAATTGTTTTCTTAACACCATAAAGGACTGTCTTGGTGACTAAATGAGATAACAGAGGCAACTGCCCATCTCAGGACACAGAACCCAGAATATAATAAAGCAATACATGCTTTATTATATTCTTATGTTACAATCCAAAGTCCGTACAAACTTTTCCATGTTTTCCTCTCTCTTATAGAATGAGTAGCTTAAATCCTTTACCTTATGCCAGCCCTATTCAATTATGTATTTCTCCTCACCAATCCACCAAGCAAATCCCTCCTATAACAATCTTTTTTCTAAAGGAAAGGAACTGGTGATATGACAGCAGCTGAGTTGGCCTTGAAGTGGGAATATGATTAGAAAGGCAGAAGTAAGCCGGGTGTGGTGTGGCGCACACCTGTAATCTCAGTACTAGGGAGGCTGAGACAAGAGGATCGCAGGTACGAAGCCAGCCTCAGCAACTTAAAGAGACCCTCAGCAACTTAGCAAAACCCTGTTTCAAAATAAAATAGGGCTCGGGATGTAGCTCAGAGATAGAATGTCCCTGGGTCTAATCCCCAGCACATTAAAAAAATGGCAGAAGTATATGGAAGACAATTACCTCTGCTGTTCTCCCACTTGTCATCTGAAAAATTAGATCTTATTGTTGGCCATAATATCTGTGTATACATTTACTCATATATATACATATATAAATGAATGTGCATGTATGTGTCCACACCACACACACACACACACACACACACACTAAGGTTCTTGATGGTTTCCTTTACTACACAGAAGCTTTTTCTGACAGAATGGGAGAAAATATTTGCCAGCTATTCCTCCGATAGAGGACTAATGTCTAGAATATACAAAAAACTTAAGAAACTGCTAAAAGAAAATCAAGATGGGCAATTAAAATAGACACTTCACAAAAAAAGAAATACAAATGGCCAATAAATATATGAAAAAAATGTTCAACATCATTAGCAATCAGGGTGATGCAAATAAAACCTACACTGAGATTCTATCTAACCCCACTCAGAATTGCAATCATCAAGAAATCAAACAAAAATAAATGCTGGCGAGGATGTGGGGAAATAGGAACTCTTCTACACTGTTGGTGGGATTGCAAATTAGTGCAGCAGCTATGGAGATCAGTGTGGAGATTTCTTGGAAAATTGGGAATGGATCCAGCATATGACCCAGGAATACCACTCCTGGGTTTCTTTCCAAGGGGACTGAAATCAGAATATTATAGTGATGCATGCATATCCATGTTTATAGCAGCACAATTCACAATAGCCAAACTATGGAATGAGTCTAGTTGTTCATCAACATGTTCATACCCTGACATGTATCAAAATGTATAATTACAATGCACCAATAAATGAACATAAAAAGTAAAAAAAAAAAAACAAATAGATTACAAAATTATGGGAAATTAATGCAATGGAATTCTACTCAGCAATAAAAAAGAACAAAATGGAGAACATTATGTTAAGTGAGATTAGCCAGTCACAGAAACTGAAGGGTCATATGCTTTCTCTCATATGTGGAAGCTAGGGAGTAATCAGGATACAAGAGGGACTTTAGATAATGGAGGAGAAACCCCAGTGGAGTGAGGAAGGTGGTCTAGGGGAGGGGGAGGGGGGAATTAATGAAGGAAACACTTCCATTGATATTATGTACATATGTAAAATTACCAATGCCAATTTCAATATCATGTATGGGGAAGGGGTAGTGGGGAGGGAGCCAGGGGGAAGCTCACCAAGTGTTGTATGCATGTATGTCACTATCACTCTAAACTACATTATGTGAGACTACAGTGCACCAATAAAATATATTAAAAAACTATACTTCTGTAAAATATATATTTTTTTCATGACAAGCACATCAGCTGATTCTCTATCATACACACACACACACACACACACACAGCCATCTTATTTTTACCAACGAAAGCCATCTAGTATTAATACACCTTTGAGTTAGTTTTCTGTTACTGTAACAAAATATGTGATGTGATCAACTTATAAGGAGGAAAAGTTTATTTTAGCTCACACCATTACCAGGAAGACTTTAATATTATTCCACAGCACTTCATTTCTTGCTTTTCTGGATGAAAAATAGTCACATAAAAAATCACAAATGGGAAATACAGGAGGTTTTTTTAGAGAAGTGATGACATCATGTAAGGAAGGCTATAATCAAAGAAGGGGGGAGAGCTACATTCCAGGGAAAACTGTCTGGAATGGGCCATTTTCATGGAGTGGGAAAGTGGCCTGGGAAAAGAGGTTATGCTCCAGAGAGGGGGTCTAGAGCTGTTTCAGGGAATGGGGAAGTGGCATGGAGCCTTCCACATGATGAGCATTATATTCCCTCTGCACACCTCCTTCCTCCACGCCCTCTGCAAGTCACACTTTAGTGACTCTGTGTTGTTGGCACCTCTTCCCACAGGGGAGGAGTCCAACCAAGTGAGGCTCTGCAGGTGGGCTTAGTCTTCTGATGTCTCTGCTTCCAGTCTGTCCCAGCAGACCCTATCTGCTAATGTGTAACTAGATACCTAAAAGCAAGTGCTATAGTAGGACCGCATAGGACTATAGATTCCAGGAGAAAAGAAACACACTGCTTGGACTTGCTTTTCATGCTGCCTAAAGGTGTCATATTCAAATGAAGATGCTTGCTAAATATGTGACATTAAGGATGACAGTGACACAGCATGCAGTGGCTTGTTGACCTCATTGCTTTTGGGCCTGTGGTGAGGCAAGATCTCATGGTAGGTAGCTCACGGAGGAGTAAGTGTCTCATCTCTTGGTGGCTGGGAAACAGAAAGAGAAAGGGGCTGGGATTTCAATAGTCCCTTCAAGGGAATGCGCCAATGAATGGAAGGCCTCCAACAGGCCCCGCCTCTGAAAGTTTCTACCAGCTCCTAATAGTGTCACAGGATGAGGACCAGGCCTTTAACACATGGGCCTTTGGGGTCACTTATCCAAACCAAAGTAAGCTATGTCAGAAATACAAAAGCAAATTTAGCCTTTGTGTTATCTCTAGTCAGCAGATGTGTTTTATATGGCTTTAATAGATTTGGGGCATGCAGTGTTTTATTTTATTTATTTATTTATTTATTTATTTATTTATTTATTTATTTATTTTGCGGTACCGGGGATTGAACGCATGGGGCATTCTACCTCCGTGCTACGCCCCTGGCCCTATTTTTTTTTATACTTTTATTTTGAAACCGGGTCTCACGAAGTTGCGGAGGGCCTCACTAAGGAGAGAGAGAGAGAGAGACAGGGAGAGTGAGAGAGCGAGAGAGCTGAGGCTGGCCACGAACCCAGATCCTCCGGTCTCCGCCTCCCAAAGTACTGGGATTACAAGCGTGCGCCACCACGCCCGGCTGCAGTGTTTTAAATGTATATGAATTTACTTATTGAAAACTTTTGTCAATGTCACATGAACATCCACATGTTTAGCATGGAAAGTTTGATTGATCCATAACCTCCGGGCTGCCGCTCCCCTGTGGCAGCCTGTCTGCCTTGGCTGAAGCTCAAGCTCTCCATCTTCCTACAGGCTCCACCTCTCACCTTTATATTCCTGACCACATGGTTGAATGTCACATTACACCTAGCTACTTTCATGTCCCGTGTGGGCATTTCATTTTGTGCAGTCTGGACTATGTTTTTATGTTCATTTCATTGTCTGCATAGGACTTTAGATTCCAAGAGAAAAGAAACACACTGCTTGCACTTGCTTTTCATTCTGCCTGAAGGTGTCATATTCAAATGAAGATGCCTACTAAATATGTGACATCAACGATGACTGTGATACAAGCACACGGTGGCTTGTTCTCATATCCATCTGAAACATCTAAGGCACTCTCTTCGTTGCAAAGGCCTGCACTGACAACCCTTGATTATTCAGTCTGTTTCTCTGGTTTATGAATCATTCAGGTAGCTTTGCGTCTCTTCATTTTGCCCATCCCCTGATTGTCTAAGTATTTCCTCCAGTGCAAGAGCATGTGCTGACAGATGAAGGAACTAAAACTTCTTGATTAGACTATTGATGAAGGGAAAAGATGGAACAGATGGCTAAAAAAGAGAGCAAAGATTTTAGTATCTAACTTTGCGGGTTGATCCTCAGTTCTTCAGATATTCTAAAGTGGGACACACGTGTTGTGGTAGATGCTGTCAATGGTCTATCCATAGTCATGGGACCATTCCATGTGCTGGCATCACCTGACTTACCATTTCCAGGAGTTGAGCTTCATTCCTGTAGTGATTGGAAAGTGAGTTGCCAGGACGTGCAGGACAGGCCAGAAGTGCCAAGGAGTTAACACCCCAGAGACAGGGCACTTTTTAGCCAAAGTCCTGAGATGTGGTCTTCAACTGTCCTGCCTCCATCCTGTGCTTTGGATTGTTTCCTAGAATCTGCCCTCTGGATTAGGCTCCAGGTACCCGCTGTAACGCTGATTCAATAGTGCCACCTCTATTGGCTGCTTTCTCTTCTTTCCTGGACCACTTCTCCATTCTCTATAGGTCCTCCCTCACTTTCCAAGTAAACTCCTTGCACTCAATTCTGATCCTCACATCTGCTGCTAGACCTCAAAATAAGACATATGTACACCTAAAACAGCAAAGAGTTATCAAGAAACAGGTCACTAAACTGGCTCCCATGATTTTCACAAAACCAAACTGATACTTTAAGATGGAAAGTCCTTCAGCTCTGTTGCAGCCTTCAATCAGTACAAGTTTTGCAAAGAGAACAAATTTTATGTGCCATAATTTAGTCGTTTTAGTAAGGTCTTGGTGACTTGAGAAGAAAGATAATCATGAAACAAAGACAGTTTAGTCAAGCTTTTTATCTGGGTTGATCGGATATGTCTCTTTATTGCTATATCAATCAACTAAATTATTTTTTCCAAGTCTGAAATACAATTATATATTGGTGTGTGGGGCAAGAGAGACAATGAGGATAAAACTTTAATTTGTTTTCATGAATGTGACTTTGTGGCTTATGTGTCTGCTGAAGGGGTCTCTGTAATCTTTATTATGGCAAAGTGACTAATGGAGAAGCCAGAAACCAAATAAGAAATCCTGTTTTAGGGCCAGACAAGCTTCTGAGAATTTGGAAAACCAAACAGTCACAGTTTGGCATTCAAAGTTTATGGACCCGAGTTACGAAATACTCTTGACAAATTTAATTTGGCCTTGAGGCAGTGGTGAGGAAATAAGAGAATTTGAAGGAAAGAAACGAAGCAGAAGAAAAATTAATGGGATGAAAGAATTGGCTATGAGGACAGAATGCAAACAATAAAGCTAAATAAAATCCCTAATTCTCACCACCTTAAACTAACAGTAAATGAAAGAGCTTACAAACAAATTGACACACTGCACTCAATCTACCTATCTCCCCAGCTTCTCAAATGCATCGGAGACACCCAGTTACCACTTAGGATTTTGCTAATCTGGGGCCAAAGTGATACAAGTTCCGAAGCCAAGAGAGATGCCCCCCTCTCCACTGTACGCCGAGTGTGTAAGGGACTTTCAAAACACTGATAGATAGATAGATAGATATAGATATAGATATAGATATAGATATAGATATAGATGATATAGATATAGGTAGAGAGAGATTGTTTTTGGAAAATATGTCATTTAGTCAATACATCTTTCTCTAGATCATGGTTGACCTCCATTTTCTACTTACTTTCTTGCTCTCATTATTATCATAGAAGCTTACCATTCATATGACCAAAGCAACTTTTACTTCCTTTCACAACAGCAGTTATTTTAGAATCATCTTTTAATGAGCTCTTAGTGGTGAGAGGTATTTGCAATTTGGGATACTGACTTGCTCAATTTTGCATCTCCAAAGCCCAGTACATAATTACAACTAAAAAAAGAAAAATCTATTAAGTTTAAATGTTAATTTATATATCTAGTACTTTCTGATGAGGAAATAACAGTCTTTCTATTGAATCTCAAATTTGTTCAGGCGCATCATATCAAACATATAACTGTCTTTTTTTTTTTTTTTAGGTATTCAGCTGTGCTGGCAGAGACCATGTGACAGTGTGGATTTCTCCCACATCTCATTCTCCTCATTTACCTGCTGATTTTTGTTGCAAAATCACCTCATCTGTCGCTTCATGCATTGTTTCACTTCTGACTATTTTACTTGGAAAGGGAATTTTAATTTGTAAAAATGCTCAGTGCTCAGAAGAAAACCATCGGCCAGGTGCTGTGGCGAGTCCTCCTCAGAACCTCCATCTCGGATGAGCTACTAGAGAAGGGGAAGAGCGAACTGCAAATTTTTCCCTCGTTCCTCAATTTAGTGTATTTAATGTAGAAAGCTGTTGCGCACTTGTCCACCGTTACAGTCAATGTCTTATGAAATAAGGCCATTTTCCCCCATGTTTTGCAAAGCACCTCCATCACGAGTAATTAGTGTCAATGACAGTGTTTCTCGCCCCATATTCCGGCACAGCCCATCTGCTGACTGTCCTGTAATGCCCTCAGACAGTCTCAGGTTCATCTGCTCCCTGCCTGGCATGTCCCCCCCTGCAGCTCTGTCCATCTGCTGTCTTCATCGCTCTGACCTTTTAAAGTCCTGTCGATTTCCCTACTCTGCCACCCTGGCTCAGGCATCTTAGATCACCTTGGGCTGACACGATGATTTCCTCCACCAGCCTGCTCTATTAGCTCGGGCCTCTCTGCTCAATGGCCAATCTCCCTGACAAGATATCTGCCCCTCCCATTACAGAAGAAAAAAAAAAGACATTTTCTGAGTTTATAAGCCAGGTGGGACATTAGTGAGAAGAGCAATTGGTGAAAAGCCTAGAATTCTGAGTTTTACCTCTGAATAAGCTTTAGTTTGTGCAGAGGTAAAAATAAGTTTTATCTCTGAATAAGCTCAGAGATGCCACTGGTTTCCTTGTGACTTAGGTGCCTCCATTCTAAAATGAGAGAATTGCACTATATCATTTCCAAGAACATTTCTAATTCAACGATTTAAAACCATCATCACGGCCAGGCGTGGTGGCGCACGCTTGTAATCCCAGTACTTTGGGAGGCGGAGACCGGAGGATCTGGGTTCGTGGCCAGTCTCAGCTCTCTCCCTCTCTCTCTCTCTCTCCCTCTCTCCTTAGTGAGGCCCTCCGCAACTTTGTGAGACCCGGTTTCAAAATAAAGGATAAAAAATAGGGCGGGGGGCGTAGCACGGAGGTAGAACGCCACTGCATTCAATCCCCGGTACAGCAAAAAATAAATAAATAAATAAAAGCATCATCACTTTAGGTTAGCCACCTCGATGAGACTGTTAAACAAAAAGGCAAGAAGACATGTCACTAACAGTCCAGAGGCACAGAGAATGAAGAGAGAAAACATGGAGTTAAGAATGAACACCTGAACCAGGCGTGGTGGCACACGCCTGTAATCCCAGTACTTAGGAGGCTGAGACAGGGGGATCGCAGGTTCAGAGCCAGCCTCAGCAACTTAGCAAGACCCTGTTTCAAAATAAAAAGTGCTGAGGGTGTAGCTCAGAGGTGGAACACCCCCGGTTCAATCCCCAGTACCAAAAGAAAAAACGAATGAACACGTATGAAACACCAGAACGCACCAGGGTCCCAGCACTTTTCACCACCACCATTGCCTCCCAGGACACCTGGATCTTGCACTCAGCCCTTACAGTCATGCGGAGTAAATGCAACTTAGATCATTTACTACTACGCTCTTCCCTGGCTATCTATCGTACTTAGAAAAAAATCCAAGCACACTTCCAGAGTCTCAGCCTTTCTACCTCATCTGGGATCACTCTCTCCCTTCCTGAGTTGCAACCATACTGACCTCACTTTGGTTTTTCAGACACACGAAATTAATTCCCAGCTACTCCTGCCTTGGTATTTACTGGGTCACGCCCTTGGAATATCCATCTAGTAAATCTTCACCTGGCTGGCTCCTTAGCCAACATGTCAACC
Source organism: Glis glis (assembly GCA_004027185.1). NCBI lineage: Eukaryota > Metazoa > Chordata > Mammalia > Rodentia > Gliridae > Glis > Glis glis. The sequence continues at coordinate 82,445 of PVJS01000705.1, read as the reverse complement.
TTAGTGGAATGTCCATCTCCTCAAAGGCTTTCTCCTGATCACTCATCTATATTATCCCCACCATTCATTCCTACCCCAGTCTCCTGCTTTCATTTTTCTGTATCATTGACCTCCACCTGAACTTCCTATTTTATGTGTGTGTGTGTGTGTGTGTGTGTGTGTGTGTGTGTGTGTGTGATTGTGGCCCTGGGGATTGAACCCAGGGGTGTTACACCTCTGAGCTACATCCACCAGCTCAATTTTTAATTTTCTTATTTTGAAACAGGGTCTCACTAAGTTGCAGAGGGCCTCACTGAGTTGCTGAGGCTAGCTGTGAACCTGTGATTCTCCTGTCTCACCCTCCCAAGTACTAGGATTACAAGCATGCACCACCATGCCCAGCTTGAACTTAGCCTATTTGTCTGTTTCTTATATCCCTCCTCCTACTAACATGCAAACTTTTATAGAACAGGAACATCGTTTTTCTTATTCAAACCTGTATACCCATCATCTAAAACAATGCTCGAAATGACAAATTCTCGTTCAATGGAAGAATGAGAGAAGGCAGGGTGCCCTGGGCTATGCAGCCTTCTTGAACATTTTAAATGATAGATTTGACCTTGAACTGAGCCTGAGCAAAGCAGCTTTTGAATGGAAAACAAAGAATAGGGTGTCCCTGGTAGGGAAAACTCACATGCCCACAGTGGAAACCCATGACAGCCTTCTCAAGCAATTTTCCTTGTAGAAGAGAAATCTTTCAGAGAGTGAGAACAAAGATCTCTTACCTTGACCACTCTGAGGACAGTCTTCACTGAAGCCCCTCACTCCTGAGGCCAGTTTATGCACACTTCCCTGGAGGCCGACCTTCCCACGCAAAACTGCCTGGGGTCACACTCTCCGGAGACAAAGGACTAAAAAAGAGTTTGAACTACTTTCTAAAGTTTTTCAGCTCTCTGTGGCAGACTCAGAAGCAAATTCAGATGAGGTATCGTTTCTTCCATTGCTCAAGACCTCTCTCCTCCACGGCAGGTAAAAATCCAAAGCCAGAATTCAGATTGAGCACATATTGCACCCTGCTACCCTACCTCTGAGGCCAAAGACACCAAAACCCAACCTAAGAACTTCCAGACCAGCACATCAGTGGTTGTCTGGGGCAAGAGGTGAGAAAGGGGATTAATTGTAATAGAGGGGAAAGGGGGAATGGGAGAGAACTAGGGGAGAGCTCACCAAGTGCTGCGTGCATGTATGTCACTATCACTCTGAATTGCATTATGTGAGACTATAATGCACCAATAAAAGTATGAAAAAATAATAAAAGAGAACCACCACAGGGTGATGGGCATGTCCTAAAACTGGAGTATAATGATGGTTGAACAACTTGGCACATTTACTAAATGTTATTAAATGGCATATTTAACGTGGATAAATCTCATGGGATGCAAATTATATCTCTATAAAGCTTGCCTTTTTAAAAAATGAAATCTTTGAGCCAGGTGTGTTGGTGTACACCTATAATCCCAGTACTTGGAAGGCTGAGACAAGAGGATTGCATATTTGAGGCCAGCCTCAGCAACTTAGTGAGGTCCTCAACAACCTAGTGAGGACTGAGGGTATAGCACAGAGGTAGAATGTCCATGGGTTCAATCTTCAGTACCATAAAATAAATACGTAAATAAATAAATAACAAAAAAAGCTGGACTTAATAAGCTAGCTTTCTCTGGCTTTCAGTTTCAAAAGGAAATTCAATATAAAAATGTATTTTTTCTTTCCTCACCCTAATCCAAGGATGTGGGGAAGTCTTGGCTTATTAATAATAATGTTAGAGGTTTCCAAACAGGTAGCTTCCACTCCAAAATAATGTGTCATTTCTTCTTTCATTCTTTTTGTCAAACAAAAAGTGACTGGATGTAAAGTGTTTGGCACGCATCCTGTACTTGACCAAACGTAAATAGACACAATTACTAGGTTATGTGAAATGTTAAGGGAATGGCCCAAATGAAGTTAAAATGGAACCAAAGCCAGAAGCCCATGCCGTGTGGTGGAAAAGCTGATGAGAGGGGTAGACTTCCATCGGTGTACTAGAATTTCTCAGCATCCAGATTCCTAATCTGATGCTTTCAAAGTCCACACTGCCACATCCTTCCCTTCACATAGCGAAAACGTGGATGTCATTTCTCACCTTTCACATGTCCTCACACTCCTGACCTCTTGTCTGTGCTGTACCTGCCTCATTTATAAATAACTTGATTAGTTTTCACTGCATTTTTTTACAATTTTTTTATCAAGGTGCTAAATAAATGAATAGCCCCATTGGTTCTCCACCATGGAAATGGTAGAGGTGTGACATTCTCTCCTAAATAAGGCCCACTAATATTTCATTCTGCAGGAGTTCCAATGGTCTGCCCTGGCTAAACAACTTCACAAAATGAAATAGAAGGGATCTCTTTTATTTACTCTCTGGCATATATATGACAGATACGATTGACAGATCTGAATGCCAAATGTGACAGATATAGATATAGGAGGTATTAAAATGCTGCTTAATCCACTGTGAATCCAAGCGTTCTCATCTGCGAAATGGAGGCATTGAAGACTACCATTCAATATTGCTGAGAGATAGTGAGAGAAGAGAACACTACAGTACTGTCCTTGTGCAGATGTTAAACTTGGGGTGACCAAATAACTCATAATCAACACTTTCACTGTCACCAACACCGCAGGATTCAGAGGCTGCTCCGAGTCACTCCTGATACCCACTAGACAAATTGTTAGTACATCAAAATAGCATTGGTCTCTTTCCAAAAGTATAAGCTATACTTAGAATCATACTTTCTTACCCACGGGAGCTGACAAAGTGACAGAAATAAACTTCCTGCAATGATAGTATACAAAGGTCCACTTGCTGCTGTGGGCAGGGATGGCTGTCTGCCCTGTGGTCCATGTTCTTAAGTAATGTATACTTAATCTGACTCTGAAAAACATCATGGCGACAACAGTGCCGTTTGACATTTCCTTAAGAAACGGAGGGGAAACATTCCAGCTACCTACTCATTTAGAAGCCTATGTTATTTGCTTCCAAATACCTTCTCATCTCGTATCCATTACAACTAGACCATTCTGTAGAATGAAATTGAGAGATAACACCTATCGAAACAGAGGAGCGTGAACCTCATAGCACTTACTGTCCACTTGGTAATTTGCCACAGGTTTCCTGGTTGCTGTATATGAAATATTTTCTCGCTCTATTTTTCAGTCTAACTTTCTCTGGCTTCATGTCATATTTTCCCACCTGAGTGTTACAGCTTTAGGAAGTGAGACTATGCTTATAGTTTGCATCTTGCCAAACACTGCAGCCTGTATGGTTGGTGCTCAAAGTCTCTTCATTGATTGGAGTCTTTGGATTGTTGAGGAGTTTCCCATTCTATATGGCTATAATATATATTAAACTTCCACATGAAATCCAGGTTGGCAAACTAGAAGTTCCTGAAAGGAGCAGTTGATCATATTCCATTCATCACATCATGGATACCAGGCTACTTATTCACTATAAATTATGAAACCAACATAGGTGTCTATCAAGAGATGAATGGATTATGAAATTATGGGATATCCACACAATGGAATTCTACTCAGCAATCAAGAAGAACAAAATTATGTCATTTGCAGGAAAAACTGGATGGACCTGGAGAACATTATGTTCAGTGAGATTAGAGTCTCAGAGAGTGAAGGGTCATATGTTTTCTCTCATATGCAGAAGCTAGGGATTAATCAGGATTCAGGAGGGACTTTAGATAATGGAGCAGAAACCCCAGTGGAGGGATGGAGGTGGTCTAGGAGCGGGGGTGGGGAAGGAGAATTAATGAAGGAAATGGTTCCATTGATATTATGTACATATGTGAGAATACCAAATGCCAATCTCAGTATCCTGCATGGGGAATGAGGGAGTGGGAAGGGGCCAGGTTAAAGCTCACCAAGTGCTGTGTGCATGTATGTCACTATCACTATGAACTACATTATGATGTAAGACTATAATGCACCAATAAATGTTTAAAAATTAAATAAAGTGGCACATTTCCTTACCCCAGCTTTTAAACAAATAGATGGCACTGGATCACAGTTAGTGGTTTATGTGTCTATCTCCCTAAGTAGGTTATGAGTTCCTTAAAGAGTAAATGGTATCATGTCCATCCTGGTATCCCTAGAAATTTCCCCACTGATTCCTGTATAGTGGTTCTCAGGAGTGATGTCAGAGCTGGGACCCTGGACAACAAATGAATAAGACAAGTTCCTCCCGTCACAGCATTCATAGGCCAATAAGAAAGAGAACTGGGTAAGCCAACTATTGCAAGATGCTGCAGAAAGTACTGTGACACCTGTAGGGCTTGCAAGCTTGAATGCTTGAGGGGTGGGGATACCTACTCAGACTGGAAGAGTTGCACAAGGTTTTCCAAAAAAGATGAAAAGGAAAAGGATACTCGGGACATGAATAGAAGGCGCTCTATTAATTGGGGTTCATTAAGTTAAGCATAAAGACATGGCAGTGATGACACTAATGCAGGACCCAGACCACACTATGGGTGTGTGAGGATGCCCTGTGTCTAAGAGGTCCCCAGAGAAGGGACACGTAGCTATCCTCAAGGGAGAGGGAGAGGAGGCGGGGATAGAATTAAACCAAAAAATGAACAGAGGAGCAAGGTTAGTAATGAAGCCACATTAATAATAATAACAACAATAATAATGAGCCAAGTGTGGTGGTGCACGCTTGTAATCCTAGTACTTGGGAGGCCGAGACAGGAAGATTGCATGTTCGCTGCCAGCCTCAGCAATTTAGCAAAGCCCTAGGCAACTGAGTGAGACCCTGTTTCCAAATTAAAAAAAAAAAAAACAGGGCTGGGGGTGTAGCTCAGAGGCAGAATGCACCTGAGTTAAATCTCCAGTCCAAAAAAAATAAAGTTCATGGAGATTTTGTACCAAGACAGTTGCTAAACTGCAGGTGGAAAATGAACCCTCAGTGCTCTAGGCTCACACCCCCAGGGTCCAGGGCAGCACACAGCACCGTCTCTCTGTCCGGCTCTCTGCTTTCTACCATCCCCTCAGCCTCCGGTGCCAGACAGGTAAGACGAGAGTCCTCAGCTCTGGCGCAGGACGCCATTCTCAAGGCCAAGCCACTCAGTGAGAGTCCTGTCAACTACTAAATCTCTGCTCAGAATGAACTTCAGTGTCACAAGTTCCTCAATCTGTAAATTTTACTGTTCAGAACTTCTGCAAGAAAATTATGGTCATCCTTTTACATATATCCCAGCACAAACTGTAAAATATATATATGTATATTTGTATATATATTTATATATATACTTATATATATATATTTGTATATATTTATATATATACTTATATATATTTGTATATATATTTATATATATACTTATATATATTTGTATATATATTTATATATACTTATATATATATGAATATTTGTATATATATTTATATATGTATATATATATATGTGTTTATATATGTTTATATATATATTTATAAAAGTAAAGCAGTGCATTTTTACACAAATTATATACAGCCTTTTTAAATCATAAGAATACTAAAATGTTACAGATGTAACGATATGCAATACAAGGAGCAAATGATTACCAGTAGCAGGGTGAAAATAAATGTCATAGAGTCAGATGAACATTCATTAAATCCTTATATGAACCATAATGAGAAAAAGAGCATAATCTAAACCATCATTACTTAATCTCTTCTAGTTAGTCTAACTTTCATTAAAGTATAAAATCTTTCTGAAATGTTAGATAATATGATATATTATCTCATGACTCTTTCGTTTTAAAATAGCTTCCCAAACTAATACAAGTCAGTGAGGAATAAAATAGCTGCTTTCATCAAAATTCCACACACTAACCTATACTCTCCAGAACGCCAGAGTTCAAAAATGTTACCCTAAGTATTAAAACTCAAGGGTTTTTCTTTAATGAACTTAATTATGCAAAACACCAAATGCAAGAATGTGCTAGCAAAACAGCAATTTGAAACAGATGGGTAATTACAACAGCTAGCTACAGATGGCACAGCAGTACAATGTATTTTTCAAATTTAGTTTTGATCAAAAAAGTAAATCGAAAACACTTTTCTTCTGGCGCAATAATAGAAGGGATACATTAAAGATGTGGAAATCCATTTTCACAAATAATTTTTGAAAATGATGAATTTTCCTTCTCCTGCAATGACAAATATTGTTTTAAAATAAAAGCCCATTATGAGGAAAAAGTGCAGAAAAAGACAAAGACATTTGGTCTTTAAATTTGACCTATTTGCCAAAGTTGAATATCAAAGCAAAAACAATCTGACACATTGAAAAGCAAGAATCATTAGACAATATGAAAGAACTCCAAATGTGAGAGGTATAAGAACGGACAAGATATTGTATATTTGAAAGGAAAGCAAGGTCAGTTAAGGAGGCATGAAATTCAGAATGCACATTAGGAATGGGGCGACCTCTGCTCCTCTAGAAGGAAAAGACTGGTTATAATAAAAAGTAAGACAAGAAGAAACAATATTCTCCAATTACTACCTTTGTGCTTGTTACGATTCCTGGTCTCAAGGCACGGGGACAGGGAGGCAGGACTAGAGATGAGAGGAGATGTGAAGAGGACAGGAGTGGGCATAAGAAATGACATGATTCTGATCCAAATTCAATTTACACCATGAACATATTAAATATTTTAAAATCATGATTTAATCGGGGGGGTGAAGAAAGGGAGACATCTAGTGATTCTAAGTTTCTGAATCTAGTGATTCTCAAACTTTGGCATGTGTTTCACTAGGTCACTAGAAGAGTATTCCAGATAAATCTTTATCTGTGTAACTACCCCCCCCAACAAAAACCTTGACTGATTGGTTTGGGGGCAGCTCTACCCATTTCATAAAATCCCTTCAGATGGTTAATGTGTGCTACAGCATTGGGAACCACCATTTCACCTCCTCCATTAGACCTCCCCCAGTAAGAATCTGATTTAAATCCAAGAGTTTTTAATGTTTGTAAGTATGCCTATGTATTTTATTTTATTAAGATTTTTTTTTTGGTCATGGGTATTGAGCCCAGGGGCACGCTTCCATGGAGCTACAACCCCAGCCCTCTTTACTTTTTTTGCTTTGAGACAGGTTCACCCTAAGTTGCCTGGGCTGGCCTCATACTGGCAATCCTCCTGCCTCAGCCTCTGGAGTTGCTGGGATTATAGGTGTTTGCCACTGTGCCCTGCTACATGCCTAAGTACTTTAAATGAACCAGTAATCACCCTTTGTGCCTTGCGAGGGAAAAATTTTCAACAACTAAATAATTTTCAGAAAAGGATTGATTAAATGTTATAAAAAAGTATAATGAAATGTAATGCTGTTATTTAAAATGATGGTGTTAGGTTTACTATTTATTATTTTATTTTTAAATAGTATTTTATCAAATATACATACATACACTGTTTAAAATATCAAATGTCACTGAGAGATAGAATGATAGTCTACAAAAACAAAACTCTGCTCCTTCACTGCCTGCCTGTTACCCAGCACGACTGCATTGCCTTGCTTTTATCTCTGCTGACACTGAGCACATTTCTAAATAACATATTGGACATTGTCTGCTAGCTTCCTAGGTGGATGAGAACTTAGCTCTCATTACCCCTGAACATTTCCTATCTCAAATGCAGCAGAAAGTGTCAGCTACCTACCTAACATCTCCCCTTGGACTAAGACTAAGCCCATCATGGGGACAGGATCTTTACAGTGATTAATCTTATGTGTGGGTATGTAACATGTCCTATTCACAGAGAATTGAGGGAATCCAACTAGGGAGCTATTGGAAAGATTTCCCAGCTTAGAAGACAGAGTTGTTTTTTTTTTTGTTTGTTTGTTTCTGGACTTTATCATAACTGAATGCAATGGCTGGAACTCCTGCAGCAATTTTGCTATGTGTGTGAGGATAAAACCATAAGTATAAAGGGGAGAACTAAACATCCATAGAGAAGCCCAAGCCCTGCCAACATTGACACTATAGTTTCCCTATATCTGAACTTCTTATTATGTGAGATATTAAACTTAGTTGTAAATTTAAATTCAGTTGGCATGTTCTGTTATACTTGAATCCATCTTATCTAATAGCCCTCAGTTACTGTTACTTTCTCCACCATCCAATATTATTTTATGGTATCTATAACAAAATATATACATATATAATAATAATATATACATATAATAATACATATGTATTATTGTTATACCAATGGTTCAGTGATTGTGTTTTTCATCCATGTTAAGTTTTTTGACTGATAAACAATAATCACATTTGCTTTTCCATATATTTTAGTGTTCCTTGGGATTTGAAATTAGCCTCATTTTTCACTTGCTTAGATTGCTTTCTACCCGTGGTTATTCCTTCCTACACCATAGGAACCTTTCAATGCAATTTTTCACATGTTACAACATGTCTAGGGTGACTGTGTAATTGAATATCCTACCTGGGCCATTTCTGAGAGTGAAAGTTTATGTTACCACTGATTAGGGCAAAACCACAGGCATAAATCACAACTGTACTGAGAAGATCACGACACAGAATCTCCACAAATACATCTGATAATCTAGCAAAGCATTTTTAAATTAAGGAGTTCCCACCATGGGTTCTCCTTTCTCGAGCTGCAATCCAGACAGTTGCACTTTAGGCTAACTGTACAACTAAACACTTCTATACACTGGCTTCCTGGGAGGCCATGCTGCCTTCCTTGCCTGCCTGTTTTAGATCCTGTGTGTGTGGATCGCACAGCTTTCTTTTTATTTAGGCAGAAAATACTTTCCAGTACTTTGTGCTTTCTTGGTTAATTCTATTGTTTTGCTGGAACACCATTTAGCAGTATCATTGGAAAAAGTCAATTTTCAAACTATGGAAGTATAAAATTGTCTTTATTTTACATTCAAGTTTAATTAACAGTCTGGTTAGGATGTTAAAAGATTGGCTATACATATGCTCCTTGACTTAGTATGGGGTTACATACCCATATACTCATGGTAAATTGAAAATATTGTTAAGTCGAATATGTACTGAATACATCTAACGTACGGAACACCAGAGTGTAGCAACACAGCACACTGCAGAGTACCTTTCTCCACTCATGATCTCAGGTTGACTGAGAGCAGTAGCTTGCTGCTGCTGTCCAGACCCACACAAGCATTGTATGCACAGTTAGCTCAAGAAAAAATCAAAGTTCAAATTACAGTTTTTACTGAATGAATATTACTCTTGCACCTTCCTTGAAACTTCACTACTAATAAGACCAAGCCCCCATTCAAAGTGCTGAATTTTGTGTTTGTTGTTGTTTTGGGTTTTTTGGTTTTTTGTTTTGTTTTATTGGTTATAGTTGGGCTATTGCTTTTGTTTTGTTTTTCCTTTTCCTTTGTTTTGTTTTTTGTTTGTTTTGCTTTTGGATGTGTGTGTGTGGGGGGGGGTACTGGGGATTGAACCCAGGGGCATTTTACCTCTGAGCTATACCTCCAGCCCTGAGCTACACCCCCATCCCTATTTTATTTTGAAACAGGGTCTAAGTTATTAAGTTGCTGAGGCTAGCCGGGAACCTGGGAACCTGCGATCCTCTTGTCTCAGCCTCCCAAGTCCTGGGATTACAAGTGTGTGCCACCATGCCTGGATGGGTTTTATTTCTTTTAAATTGTGTTTTTCCTTCATATGGATGTATGGGTGTATGGGTTAGAATGCTGTCTTTTTCTATCTGGGTGTTTACTTTTTTCTTTTCTTTTCTTCCTCTTCTTTTCTTGAGTGTGTGCTTTGTTATTGATGCCATGATAGTCAATTTTGCTTTTTCCATTTGGATTTTCTCTGTTTTGGATTATCTCTTTTTCCTCTACTTACCCCAACTCCTCCTTATACAAAATAACAGAGTGTCCACCTGAAAATAAACATCCAAACCTTGAATAAGAACACTGAACTCCAGAGGCAGGACTCTGGGAAATACATACTCCACCACCAGGTGCTCTAATCACTGAACAGTAATAATCCACCAAATTCCACCCACACACCCCCAGGATGCAGTCGGGGAGCATTGGAGCAACAGGCTCAACTCACAAATTGAAAGGAAGGCCAAATAAGGTGGGAGTACTGGACAGCATTCCCAGCATCAATAAAACCATCAAATGGAGAACAGACTATCTTCCTGAATAGACAATTCCGGCTCAGCCCTCACATGGCCGCCCAGTGGCCTGGCACAGAGGACAATGACAAACTTCAGACGTGCCAAGTTTTATACCCACTTAAAGATGTATTGAGGGCTGAGTTTAAATGTCTGATTATAAGAATCGGATGCCTAGAGACCAATTCATACCCCACCTCAGGACTCACTATAAGAAGATAACTACTACAGAGAGTCCACTTGCAAAAAGGGGAAGAAGGAACCACCAAAACACAACTGCAAGACTAAGAACCCTGAAAATATGAGAAAAAAGTCCACCAAGGTTACAATAAATCCTCACAGTCCCACAACAATGGAAGTCACTAATACAGAGGTACAAAAGACACAAAAAGGATAATTCAGAATTTGATTTTCAATATTATCAAAGATGTTAAGCATGAAATGAGAGAGAATATTCAGAATGTGACAGAATGTCAATAAAGGAACTTAAACTTTTGCACCATTATAAAGTGGAAAAATCTCAAATTGAACCATCATAAGTCATGGACCATATTTAATACCTTATAGTTTCCAATATTGCTATCCATAAATTAAATGACATATTTATTCCCAATACTTTTAATATAAAACCTCTTTCTCTCTCTCTTTCTCTCTCTCTCTCTCTGAAAATTTTAAGGATGTTCTCTTCATTTCTGATAGTCTGTATTTCATGGCTGGTACTTTGGAGATGAATTGTTTCTTTTCATTTACTGAGCTAGAGCTTAGTAGGATCTTTCAATCTAGTTACTGATATATTTAAATTCTTGGATATTTCTTGTATTATTTTTTTACATTCTTTCATCACTTTTATGATTCTGAAACTATTATTTATCAACTGTTTGACTTCTAAATTGATCTTTTAATATTCTCATATTTCCTTTCATTTGTATTCTTTCTTATGTTCCTCCTTCTTTCTTTTTAAAATTTGTTTCTGAACATTTTTCAACTTTATCATCCAATTTTTCATTTGATTTTTTTCTTTCCTCTATTGCGTTTTTAGTTTTCTAGGGCATGCTGATATCCTCTGGGTGTTTGTATTTTTAAAGTATTTTGATTTTGTTTCAAGGATCCAATATTTCCTATTTCTCTCAAGAAATTAATATTTTAAATTATTTTCCTTTTGCCTGCACTATCTTTACTTCAAGTTCTTTATGTAATATTGTGGTTGTGGTCTTATTCTACTTTATAACTTTCAGAGTAGAGAATTCCCTCAGAGGTACGGTGATTCTCATTGTCCAATCATATTACACATGAAACACTAAAAAGCTAATTAGAAGCTTGTCACCTGGTAGTCTTTCCTGAGAGTGATTAGGTGGTGACTTCCGTTATAGGGACTTGGGATTCCCAAATATAGGTTTATCTAGGTCTGTCCCCTGAGCTTACTCAGTTTCTATGAAGAAAAATCTTCCATCTCCTACATGATGTGTTCTGAAATCAGTACAACAAGTGAGGGCTCAGAAACTCTTTTTCCTTCACTTAAATTTTCACACAATATTTCTGCAAAATATTACTCTATTAGATAATAGCAATAACCTCATCTTTGAAAAAAAGGAAAGTAGATAATATGAGTTGGTAAGTGATTCAAAAATGTTTTTGAGATCCTACAACGTGATGTTTGATGCTTTGTGAAATTAAAAAATTATTAAAATTCAATATTTGCTTCTCAAAAGTTCACAATAAGCTGAAGAGAAAGATACTGGCATAACTAAACTTAATGTGAAATGTATATTTTACCATAATACATAGAGATAAGTCTAGTGACTGAGGAATACCATAACCCTGTGCTGAGAAACAAAATGATGTGTTGTAAGAGTAGCGCAGACATTTCTCACTGACGGGATATGGGAAGGCATTGAGAATGAGCTAGATTTCATATGATGTGAAGGACTTTAGAAGTTTGGAATCAGATAGAGGACAAGGTCAAGGAAAGCTTTCAAGGAAAAGCCCAAGAAGTCTATGAGATCAAAGCCAGACCTTTACTACAATGGCGAGCAGATTACAGAAAATTAAAATACAGACATATCAGAAAAGTGCATTTGTGTCATGTATAACCAACAGAGAACTCATTCTAGGAACATAAAAGAATTCCCTACAAACCAATAAGAAATAAAAATAAAACAAAGTAGACAAATAGAAAAAAGTTTGAATAGTTCTTTAAAAAAAGGAAATCCAAATGGCCAATAAATATATGGAAGTACCCTCAATATCATTAATTACAAACACAAATTAAAATTACAAAGATAACTTTAAACACACACATTATTATTTTAACAAAACAAATTTATAATCCTGATGATACCACATATCATTAGGTTATGAAGTAATGTAGGTATCCATATAATGGTAATAGGAGTATAAATTGGTTTCATCACTTTGAAAAATAGCTTGTTATTAATAATAGATTGAATCCTAGTGCAGTGCTACATACCTACAATCCCAGTAGTTGGGAGGCTGAGACCGAAGGATTGCAGGTTTGAGGTCAGCCTGAGCAATTTAGCAAGACCCTCATCAACTTATGAGACCTTGTTTCAAAATAAAAATAAAAAGGGCTGGGGATGTAACTTAGAGGTAGAATGCCCATGGGTTCAATCCCCAGTACCAATATATATGTTAATAGAATGAAGATATACATAATCAGCCAATCCACCAAGATACAAATCCCATACAATCTCATGCACATCCATATCATGATATATTCATAAAACATTCAGGGTGGTAGTGTATTAAATAATAAACATGGAAACAATCTAAGCATCCATTGGTAACAGAATAGCTGAAATAAATTGTGGAGTATTCATTCCATAGAAGGCTGTAGACCAATAAAAATATACAACAATATGACACTATATGGTGAATCTCAGGATCACAATGTAGAGTGAAACAAATCTCAGAAGATCCATATGCAGAATAATTTCATTTACATAAATCTACGTAAAGTTTAAAACCAAGATATTTTCTTTAGGGAAGCATCCATCAGCAGTAACTCTGAAGACAAGAAATGAAAAGAAGATTATAAACATCAGAGAAAGCCCTTTCCTCTGGGTGAGAAGGCGTAGACTGTGATCAGGAAGAGACACAGAGGGAATATAAGCAATATTCTACTTCTAAGCCTGAGTTCACTTCATAATTATTCTTTGAGCTGGCATTTGTATGTGTTTTTTCTAAGTATATCTGCCAACATAAAATAAAATAAACACGTAAGTATTCTGAAGTCCATGAATAAGGCAAACAACTGGGAGACAGAAAACTTCTTGAAATCAGAGTGAAGGACCATTGCAAAGAGTGGGAGAAAGGATCTGGGGTCTTGACCAATGGCAGAGGAGGGGGAGAGTATGTGATGGAGAACTCCCACAGTGGTGTTAGAAGTGATAGAATTTGGTGAATGCTTGAAGTCAACAACAAAGAGAAACAGAAGAGATGAGGATGTCTTCAAGCTTATATCCAGGTGACTAGTAGAATAAATATATCATGTGCTGGGCGTGGTGGCGCATGCTTGTAATCCCAGTACTTGGGAGACTGAGACCAGAGGATCTGGGTTCGCAGCCAGCCTCAGCTACTTAGTGAGGCCCTACGCAACTTTGTGAGACCCTGTTTCAAAATAAAATAATAAAATAGGGCTGGGGGTGTAGCTCAGAGGTAGAATGCCCCTGGGTTCAATCCCCAGTACCGCAAAAAAAAAAAAAAAGAATAAATACATCATCTAACAGACATGGGCAAGAAGGCAGGCAAATGTGGCAGGAGAAAGGTGGGGAAGATGACAGGGATAGCTTAGACATTTAGATTTTTAACACCCTCTATGGCATCCACATAGAGATGTCCAATAGTCTTGAGTCAGTCATGATATAATTTCATGGCGATTGGCAATCATTTATTTCAGCCAAATGAGATATGCTTTTCTTAGTACTTCTCACCTGCAAGTACCATGTGGAGAACACAATAAAATAGTAGCAGGCTTCTCTTCCCCAGGAATTTTAGCTGAAGATAAAGGAAACATATAAATGGGGTGGCAACTGAGTAAGAGGCAAGGGAAGATGTGTTGCAGAGCTGATAAATGAGAGCTTAGTGGGGGAAGCAGGAAGGAGAATAAATGGATGAGAGATGGACATATGGATGGACAGAAAGAGAGAGACAAGTGAGGAAGAGTCATTTCTAACTACTTGTTCTTTTGATCTCTGTGTTGGAACATGTATAGCACTTAGAAAGGAAGGAAAATTCTATCCAGACAGGGAAGGTACTTTAACATTCAGAAGACAGTAAGCAGAGAATCTGGGCAGGATAAGAGAAAAAGAAAAGGCTGCAGTGGAAGCATAGGGTGGAGCCAATTATTTTTCATCAACTGATAAGGAGTTAAGAAAACAAACTGCAGATAAAAAAAACAGTTCAGTGACATGCTACTGTAGCTACTGCAGCAGTCAAAACAAAAAGAAAGAAAGACCTGGCCTAAAATATGATGGCAGAAATGGAAATAAAATGATTCGAGAAATGCTATTTAGTGAAAATTAACATTAAATGGATTTGGGGAAAAAGCTAAAACCAGTTCTGAGATTTGAAGTCTGGCAGCAGGATCTCGCCATCACTGTGAAAAGGAATGTGGCCAGGAGGGGGAGATTTTGGAGAAGGACATGCGTTCAGTTTGAAGCACTAGGAAAATAATGAGACAGAAGCTGATTAATCAAGCAAAACAGCCCAATATGGCTGTGGAAAATTATTCAGGAAAAAAGGTCAGTCAGCAGAAGAACTAAGATGTATGCACCGAGAAGGGAGAGCTGAAGCTAGGGAAGTGAAAAGATTTCTAATGAGTTTATTATCAAACGATCATGTATGGAGCACCTACCCCATGACATGTTCCATAATAGGCACTTTGACTAAGAAGACAGAATAAGAATGATAAAGGGAAAGTGTAACACATCACAAGTTTATAGGTGGGAAGAAAAGGAACTATAAATAATGGTAATGAAATAAAGATCAGAAACAAAAGGAAAACCAGATTATCTCAACTGAAGAGTAATTGTAAAAATGGTTGAAGACAGACTAATAGAGCCAAATACAACAGAGGTGTCAAGGAGAAATGCACAGAGAAAAGGCCTTTGAACTGCCATTGACAGTTATGAAGTCATTGGTGAATTTCAGGAAAGCAGTGTCATTCACCCTGTGAATCAGGTAGAAGCCACATTGGGAGGGGACAGCCATGACCTGTCCCCTCTACCCAGGACACTTTCCTCCTGGCTTGCTTCTCCTCTACTTTCATATCATTGCTCAAATGCCTTCTTCTAAGCGAAGACTTCCCTAATTCTATTTAAAATTGTAAACCCCCACATACACACCCAGCTCACTTTCCCATCCTGACATTCTGTTTTTCACTCCAGCAATTTTTACCACATATATAATTTTTTCTCTTTTTGTGGTACTGGGGAATGAACCCAGGGCCTCGTGCATGATAGGCAAGTGCTCCACCACGGAGCTACACCCCAGCCCTTATGTTAGTTATTTATATCTACTTATTATATGTCTAAAGGTGATCTCCATGGAAGCAAGGACATATGCCTAGTGTGTTCCTAGCTCCAGCGGCTAGAACGGTACCTGTACAGAAGGTATCCTGAAAACCAAGTGAAGAAGCATATTAACTGGGTTACATGAAAGGTCTGGTTATATGAAAGCAGAGAACTGATGTTCCAAATTGGAAGATGCCCATAGCAAGGACAATTTCAAGTAAGCAGTGTGAAGAAAAAATGGAGTGGGTGAAAGTATTAATGGGTAGTGAGGGAGTAGAGGCAGCCAGTGTAAACAATCCTTCAAAGGAGGTTTGCTATGTACAGAAGAGAAAAGAGATGATAAGTGGGCAGATTTTTTTGGTTATATGCAGAAGATATTACAGAATATTTGCAGAGAGATGACAATGTTCAAGTAGAAAGGAAAATAAGTTGGTAATGAGAAAAAGGAGGGATAATTAATAAAGTGACACCCTTGAGAAGTCAAAAGGGTGGATTCTGGTTCTCAGGGTTGGAGATGGCCCTAGAAAGAAATAGAGACAACCCTCTCCCCTTGTGAAAGGCAGCTAGGACTAGTATAGATGGAGGTGACTAAAGAAAAGACAAAATCCTCTTTTGATTACTCTCCTCATGAACAGAAAATTGAGTCTGAGGAAGATTGAAGGAAAGAGGATATGAAACTCTTGTCTTGGGCATGAAAAAAATGAATTTACTAAGGAGACATGACAGAATCTTTAGGTACTACTGAACACCTATGAAAATTTTTTATGATATTTTTCCTATAGGAATTTAAAGTGAATCCATTCAACAAAATTGTCTATTCTTCTCCAGCTGCATTCATTTGTGAGGGTATAGCTGTAGGGTGGAGAAACAGGCGTAAAAATCACAACTTCCATCTCATCATGAAACACTGCTGCACACAGTTGAAAACCAAATAAACAGCAGACCTTTAAGTGGCCTACTCTCAGCATTTCAGCACAATAACAAACACATATATGTGATTTAATTCTCAAAAGGGATTATTTACCTTTTAAAGAACATTCAAGAAGATCCAGTTCACAAGACACACATACCACTTCCTCATTCTTCTCACTAACTGTCTCATAACATGTTACAGCTTGGATATGGAACATCCCCAAAGGCTCGTGTTCAAGGATTGGTGCTCAGCTGATGGGCTGCTGGGAGGGAGGGGGAACCTCAGGAGGTTGGGACTAGCTAGAAGAAGTAGGTCACTGGGGGCATGCTTTTGAAGGGTTTGCTTTTGCCTGGGCCCCTTCCTCTCCTTCTCTGTTTCCTGGCCACCATAGGTTGAGCAGCTTTCCTCTCTCACGTGCTCCTGCCACCATGATGTTCTGCCTCATCTCAGGCCCAAAGCAACAGAGCCAGCCAACCATGGACTGGAACCTCTGAAACCATGAACCAAAATAAACCTTTCCGGCTTTTAAAATACTTATGTCAAGTATTTTGTCACAGCAACAAAATGTGGACTAACACACTCACCCAGAGATATCCTTGAAACTTCTCACTACCATTTACCTACAACTCTCCTGATCAAAACTCCCCTGGGCCAGGGTTGACCTGGGCCCTGCTCTTTCCTCTCAACATCTCTTCTGATGCCTCTATTCTGTTTTACTTCTCTTGAGTAAATAATGAGACTTTCCAAAGCAAACTGCCCACCTTTTTTATTCCCATTCTTCCCTATAAATTACTTTTATTTGCAAAATAACGTGGAAGGACTGAAGTCAGGGAAACAGAAAGTTAGCAGGCAGCACTAAATGGGCCAACCCAAAGTTTTCCATTGAGAGTAGGGACAGGAAAAAGATGGCAAATAGTCATTTGTCCCTGTTACATAGTTTCAATAACTTATCCCCACAAAGCAATATTTTGACCTAGTACATCCATCTCTAGTGTATAAAATTCAGAAACAATAATATAATCTCCATTTCCCATTCCATTCCATTTGGACTTCTCCCTTAATTATCTTGTCTAAACAAACCACAAAAAAGCTGGATTTCAAAATAAATATTTCATGATCAATTCTGAAGCAATAGCTTTTACATTCTTTCTTTCAAACTATATATGTTTTACAACTGCCCAAAAAAACCCCACAAACTTGTTATTCCCTTAAGGAAAGTAATAGATCACCTATTTCTATGGAGCTATTTTTCTCAGCTAAATATATATATTATTTTCTGTGGTACTTTCACATCACTTTACTGACAATTTCCTTCAAACATCTCTTGTGCATTTCTACACTAAAGCTGTAGAAAGTTTCTCATGGCCAGGCCAATACTTACGTCATCCTTTTCTTCTATCCAACGATCCTCTGAGATTCCATTTTCTTCACTTACAGGAGCTAACATGACATGCCTCCTATAGGATTCCTCCCTCTTCCTGCACACCCAGACTGTGGAGTGGGGTACTGCCATCCCGACACCCCACAACTCTGCTGAGTCCCAAGGTAACATCTTCAACTTTTACAATACTTATTGCCATACATGGTGAAGAAACAAAATCATATACATATGATCTGTCTGTGTGCACATATATAACATATATATGCAAATACAGATCATATATTAATTTCCTATTGCCTTTGTAACCAATTACCACAAAGCTGATGACTTAACAAATTTGTTATCTTACAGCTCCAAAGGTGAAAAGTCTAAAATGAGCCTCACTAGGCTAAAACAAGGGTGCTGTAAGGGCTGAGCTCCCTCGGAGGCTCAAGGGCAGAATCTTTTCCCTTGCTTTTTCCAGCCCCTAGAGGCCACCTGTACTCCTTGGCTCATGAACCCTTCCATACTAAAACCCAGCGATGGCTGATCATCACTCTGCCACTCCCTCCTCTTCCACTCCTAAGGAGCCTGGTGGACCCATCCAGAAAATCCAGGACAGTCCTCCCACCTCAAAGTCAGCTGATTGCAACCTTAATTCTACTTGCAACCTTAATTCACTTTGTCATGTAACCTAACATATGAATCAATTCTGGGCTTTAGGACATGGGTGTCTTTGGTGGTGAGGGTATTAATCTTCCTGCCACAGATGGAAATATTACAAAATATAAGAAATAGTTTTATGTTCATAAAGTTATTTTTCAGTTCCCAATTCCCTTGCTGGTATAAGTCGTATGAGGCTTCTACTCTCTTCCATCGTTTCAGAAAATGGAAACTATCACATTCCCATGTTCTTGCAGAGCCCATGCACACTCCCCTTCTCCATACTAATTTAGCTTTCTTAAACATAAAGCTAAAAAGCAATAAATCCATAACACCACGTTCCTCTTTGTTTCCATCTAGACACATATATGACATATAAAGATCTCCACAGGGAGACACTGAACAAAAGGGACACTGAACCCAGCCAAGAATTATCCATTCTGGGCATTCCCTCCTAGTTTTACTATTTATATTTAAAAATAGATGACAATACCTGTAAGTGAATGTAACAGCTTTACATCAGAACACAAAACTTAATTCTTACCTGAGGACTTTTTGGGACTACTGTGGTCTCACCTTTTCAAACATGTGAGTTTTCTCTCCCCTGAAAATCCATGTTGTATCCTCCATTCTTCTCGAAAAGCATCAGTGACAGCGGCAGCCCCAAAATGTCTCTCCATAAGGAGATTCAAGATGGGAATCTTGTGGGATAAGAAGTACCTGACACTCTAGGTTGTATGCTAAAACAGGTGCTTAAAAAGGCACTTTAGCCAGGCGTGGTGACGCACACTTGTAATCCCGGTATTTTGGGAGGTGGAGACCGGAGGATCCGGGTTCACGGCCAGCCTCAGCTCTCTCGCTCTCTCTCTCCCTGTCTCTCTCTCTCTCTCTCTCTCTCTCTCCTTAGTGAGGCCCTCTGCAACTTCGTGAGACCTGGTTTCAAAATAAAGTACAAAAAATAGGGCCGGGGGCGTAGCGCGGAGGTAGAACGCCCCTGCGTTCAATCCCCGGTACCGCAAAAAAAAAAAAAAAGGCACTTCTAGGAAACCTTGAAGTTTTCCATTTCAAAGAATGGAGTGAATCCAATGGTGCCCATGAGAAAACTAAATGCATTCCCCTCTCAAAGCTATCCTGTTATTAGTACTATGGATGGACAAAGACTGTGGAAACTTTGTAGTCCTGCTCTGCATAATGACATTTCAGCCAACAAAGGACTGCATATACAACAGTAGCCCCCAAAGACTATACCACCTAGTGCTTCATAGCCATCCTAGTCTGTGTAAGTACACGCTAGGATGTTCACAAGGCAGCAGAATCGCCTAATGCACTTATCAGAACATGTCTCCATCATTAAGCAGCACGTGACTCTGATGGAAGAGACTTCAGAAACCATTCCAGCACAGGCTCAAGTTCATCACAAGAACATTCTCAAATGAGCACTTGAGAGATGGGTCATCCATCTGCTACAATGTCCCTTCCAACACAATGGACAACCAGAACTCACTAACTCCAAATGGTGAGCATTTCACCATTTGAAATGCTCTGAATCTGGGAGTGGATTCTAATTCTGAGTCAGTATGTCTTCCTCCAGCTCATGTGCTGGTTCTTCTGACATCTGCCTCTGAAGTCCCCTCTAGAGTATCTCTCTTTCTTGCCAGCTTTTAATTCTCATTGAGGATAAATATCCGAATTCGTCTAACCAAATATGCTAAGAAATATACCTATCTTTGCAATATATACAGGGAAGTAAGTGATAGGGACATAAACACCCCACTTAGCTATGTGTTCTATTTCTAGTCACCCAGATTTTAGGCTGAAAAGCATTTGGCTAAGGAAGAATAATGGCTTTAATTAACTTGAAGTTCAGCCAACCTGCTAAAAAATCAACAAGAAAATTCATGATGATTTCTCTGACCAAAGCAAATGTGTTATTTGAAAAAAAAAAAAGCGTGAACGCCAGATGTGGAGGCGCACGCTTGTAATCCCAGTACTTGGGAGGCTGAGACCGGAGGATCCGGGTTCGCGGCCAGCCTCAGCTACTTAGTGAGGCCCCCTGAAACTTTGTGAGACCGGGTTTCAAAATAAAGTATAAAAAATAGGGCCGGGGGTGTAGCTCGGAGGTAAAGTGCCCTGGGTTCAATCCCTAGTACCGCAAAAAAAAAAAAAGCAAAAAGAAAAAAAAGCGTGAAATGAGTGTTTTGACAACCAGGTAATTTTAGGGAAATGTGGAAAGTAGTAAGTTTCCTAAAAGCCTGTGTTTAGTGGCAAAAGTGAAGCACTAAATCCAAACAATGAGAAGTTCTGTGATGAGACGAAGGAGTGCCATTTCAGTAATTCATTTCAACAAATGCTGTAAATTGGAGTGAAAGCATACTATGTTTCTGTGTAAAAGAAAAGTAGACTACCATATCTGCTTCTGTTTCCACTCCTTTGGACCAGCACAAGTCAGAAAAGTCCTGGCAGAATGCTGTGCTATGAGAAAAACATGCAAAAAATCATTAAAAAATTCATAATGACTAAAGAAAATTAGTTCAAATTGTACTATATCAAAATATATAATATAGGCTCTAGGATGTGCTAATAATCGCTAGATACTGTCTGACCTCTGAAGTTTCCTTGTAACTCTGCCTTTAATAGCACTTGAAACCAATTATACTTTCTGAAAGAATTTCCCAGAATCCCAGGTTGGATAGAATCCTAAAAATCAGGTATATTCTTCTTCCCCACTCCACCATCACCTCTACCACCTTTGTAACACTCTCTGAGGACTATCTGACTCCCCTCTGTCTTATCTCCAAGAAGTGGTTTCCCACTTATGAGGGAATAAGAGAGCTCAGGGGTCCGAAAGTCCCCGCTCTAGATGAAATTTAGTTCACTTTGGGACAGTTCTATTAGACTGTTCTAATAAGCTGTGTCTGGTAAGCTAAAACCTGCCTTGCATAAATGAAGCTGGAGGTTTGTTCTCCAATACTGCTCAAAATAAGGTTACTCACTGCTGGAGTTTGAATGGGTCTCCCACAAGTATAAGAAACTTAATCTCCAAATTCATATGTTAATGGTGCCTGGAGAGAGGACCTTTGAGAGAGTATTAGACAGGGTCATGAGGGCAAGGGCAGGGCCCCCATGAGAGCATTAGTAGATTTGTAAGAAAAGGAAGGGAGGCCTGAGCTAGGCACTTGCTCTCTCACCATGCTATGCTCTCCATCATCTTCAGATGCAGCAAGAAAGCCCTCACCACATGCTGGTGACACATGCTCTTGGACTTCCCAGCCTCCCAAACTGTGAACTACATAAACTTCTTTTTAAATTACCTGGACTTGGGTATTTTATTATAGCAATACAAAACAGACTAAGACACTTATTCCACATAAATGTTATTCAAACAGAGTTATTCTTCCTCTAATGCAAACCTCCCCGATTCCCTCAGCACAGTGACAGTTCTTCTTACCTATGTTCTCCCTTTCCTCTGAACCATTTTTATTTGTCAGTATTCCTCAAGTACAATGCTAAAAGCAATCTGATTCTTCAGATATGGCCCCATGATATCATCCTAGAGTTAAAGGTGACTATTACCTCCCACATTAGGACTTTGTATCTAGTTTAAACTAATTAATCTGAAATTCACCATTTGTCTAGTATGCCAGGTTGTTAAATCATATTTGTTTAAAATCAAGTAAAACCACTAAATTATTTTCCTAATGCTGCTAATAAATCACATAGGTCTCTCATCCTGTGTTCATGTAGGCTGAAGTTTCTTTGAAAGACATAAGTATAGATATTTACTTAATACAAATCTTTAGAGCTACTTTTTCATTGTTTTTAAAAAGTTGAATTTCTAATATTTGCATTTTAATAAACTTCAAAATATGTTTCTTCTTATCTCTTCATTCATTACTTCTACATTTGAACTTGTTGCCACAAAGTAAATTAATTAAGATGGGAATATTAATTTGTTTTGGTAAATGTATGAAAAGTGATATAATTAAAAAGAAACATTAATTTGACAAATCTTACCAAAATGCATCATTATAAAAAAAGAACTGTTCAATTTCATCTCATTACATACAAATAATTATTCTAGTAATTCTACACCCTTTGCATATCCTGATTTAGAAATGTGAAATATTAATCATCACTTTCAGCTCTGTGGCCAATTAATAAATACCTTCATTACTGGCTAACTTGAAAATGCTAATAAAAATAATTACCAGATTTAGACTACTAACACACTGTTAGCAACAAATACTGTGTGTGTTAACACTGCAAATTCAACCCTCACAATTGGAGTATAGTCTTCCAATTAGTCAAGAAGCCTCTAACTGTGAACTATCATTTGTCTCAAATTTTACACACTGATCCAAGAAGTGATGAACTATGATACTGCATGTAGTATTAAAAATGTACATGACCACATTCTTTCTACCACATTATGCAGAGAGCTTTAATTTGGATATGAAACACAAGACACAGAAGGTTCTATTCACCATAATAACAAAGGAAAGAATATTTTTCAATCACACCAATGAAACTGTATTTGTCTGGACCCCTTCTACAAGTTTCAAAGAGAAAATATTAATAATAGCGATCATTGAACTAGTCAAAGCAAAAAATTTAGATAAGATGGTATTGCTCATGTAACTGAAAAGGCTAAAGTAGCTGCAGCAGAATTCTGGGCCTCTGTAGCACCATCAGGATCCAGCCTTCCTCTGGTCTTTCAGCTTCGCTCTCTTGCATGTTGATACATTCTCAGGCTACACATGGTAGCAAGATGGCTGCCAGCAGCTGCCGCTCTATGTCCTCTCTGAATCAGCCTTTGATGGAAAAAACAAATCTCTTTCTGGTAACACCAGCTTAAGGTTCCTGAATAACTGATCCAACAAAGGGACTGAATGACCCTGAATGGTCAGACCAAGTCATGTGCTCCCTTCTGGAACACAATCCGAGAAAGGCAGTGGCCATTTGAGCTACTGTCACCAGAGGAAGGGCCAGTGAATACTGGACAGGCAAGAACTTGAAAAGCCCTCTAAATAAGCGTGGTAAGATTCTTATGGTACACTAACCATGGGAGAACATCTTGCCAGATGAAAGAGGGTGATGGGATGTCAGTCAGACCAAAAGGAAAACTTGAAATGCTTCCAGACACAAATGGGAAAATGATCTCGCCCAGATTTGCAAAACATGCCACATTTTCCGTGCCAGCCAGTGTAAGATCCATTCTCACTCTAGGCCAAGCTGGCATTGTATGCTGCTCAATAAATAATTTTCCCAACACCAAGTTAAAAATCAGTCATGTCTGCTTTGCAAAGTACCTTCCAGATCAAAGGTTTACTCCAAGGTTTCATGCAGCTAGCTTCCTTCCATATTTAAAGAATTTAGGGTAAATTTAATCTTAGGCCGTGCTTGATTTATTAAATTTCTACTGCCTGTGAGTAAGAATCTTAATGTTTTTATGTTCAAGAAAACATGTAGAGTCCATATTTCTTCTGCTGCCTTCTATAGATTAAATAATCTCACTTTTACCCTGCTTTTACATTCACATCCCTCCTATGCAACATTCTAAGAAATTTCTATATCAATTTAAATTATGAAACTTCACACTTAAAATTTAAAAACCCACATTTTAACCTAATAGATATTAATTTTTCTTCAAGAAAACCCCAACTGTAGTGGACATCTAATAGCTAATTCTGTGACTGAATTTCCTAACGTGGCATATTTGTTTTGAGAGTTTCCTTTTAAAGGAGCACGGGAAGCCATTATTAACACATAGGAAGAATCTATACAGAGTAGATTATGTTAGTCATATCAAATTCAATTCCCTTCTGGAGGGAGGCTAATTTAGCTAGGTGATTTTCTAAATTAAGTTACGACAATTTGCTGTTATGGACTGAAACTTACTCAGTTAAAGATCTGGGCAAACAATGGTTCTCTAAATTTCCATTTATATATCAGCTCTCTCAAGGTGACTCAGTATTTTCCAGCCATCTGAAAATCACCTTAAATGGCACACAATTATATTGCTAAGTCTTTGGTTCTTAACAAAGGCAGACTTTCCCAAGCTGTGACTCAGGGTAGTCAGTAGTCTTCAACCCACATCATTAGTAGAACTGGTCTTTCCTTCTCTGCCCATTATAGTCTTCTGAGGTCCCTCCGATAAAAGTTAATCCAAACATGTAGATTTGAAGGATAACAGCAATTAAGAAAGCTAGATTACAATCTACTGATATGAAATAAAATGGTTTAATTTCAGAGCCTGTTGAAATACACACAAAATTACTACAGACAACCATATGCAAAGGTTCAATCAAAATTATTTATATATATTTGTTATGCACTATGTGTATATATATAGTACATATATAAATTCATACATATGTATATATTTATGTATGTATGTATGTATATGTGTGTATATATATACATACACATATATATTGTATATGGATTTTGTAGGCTAAAGACTGAGGACTCTCTTAAAGTCTAGAACAAGAGTCCAGAAAAAAAAATATAAGACTAAGAATAGAAAAGCTGTTAGACAATGTCTTATAAACAAAGCAGAGACCCTAACTGGTCAATATATGAAATGAGGAGGAAAATCACTAGGAGATGAGTTGAACAGGGAAGATCTGCAAAACACTTTGCTGTTTTTCACCTGGCTACCCTTTGACATGCTCCTTTAAATCTCAGCTTCAACATCACCTCCTTAGGGAGCTTTCCTCACTCCCAAACCCGATGAGCCTCCCTTCCACTAAGCTTCTACAGTAGCCTGTTTTCCTCTTTTGGAGCACATTTCACAACTGAGACTCCATAATGAATAGTGTAATGATTTTATAAATACCTGATTACTCTATTGCAAATTCAATGACTGCAGGGATCCCGTTGAGCAGCTCCTAGCAGTGTCAATAAATAATCCAATAAGTAATTTTTGAGTGAATAACTGAATGAAACACCTAACTCTCTCATTCCCTAGAATGTGACTCTGAAATAAAATCTTGGGGCAAATCACTATTCAGACAACTGGGTGAGGCTGTGCTTCAACGCATTTAGCATTCAGCAAATCCCTTACATCTCTTCAATTTGAACTCTAGAAATATGGGTGATTTTAATGACTCCCAGTGCCTTGGATAGGAGCAAGCAAGGGTAAACAAGATAATGTCCGTGAGACTCTCAGAGGAGAATAAAAAGCTTTTAAGGATTAGAAATTATTGGTGTTTTAGAAATAAATGCTTATTTGTAGGCGTGTTTGTGTGTGCTTTAGGATTGATGAGATTAATTTAGAAAGGATGTGATAGTCCCTTAATGCACGATGGTGGAGGAGTGGTTCTGGGGGTCACTTCTCTTTCCACTGTTGTATTCCGTTTAAACCTGACCCCCATGAACTCTATTAATGATTTTCATACATCTGTGCATAAGTGGCATAATAATGAAAAAAAAACCAAGAAATAATCTTTACATGTACAAGAAAAACTTAAGGATCCGGGTATACAATTCTTTCTTACTGTTTGCTTGACTCTCTTATTATTTGGGTAGTAAATATTATAGCCTGATGCGAGAAGAAGTTCCCAAGGCTGAAAAGAGTTGTTGCTCTTTAAAATAGCTTAATGTGGTCTTTGAAACCCATAATCGGATTAAGCAGCAATATCTTCAAAGGAGTGAGCTGGCCTTGAAGTCCAATAAATAAGTTTCTCTCTCCTACAAAATTAATCTAAGAGTATATTTTCATCTCTACAAAGAGGTCCTCCCCTGTTCATTTCTTTATAAAAACTATAAATAAATGGCCTTGAAGATGTGTGTTCTAGTTATGCTCTCTACACACATTTCCATTATTTTAAAATTAAATTGCAACTTTTGACTGGATCTGTAATGAAGAGCCTTGCCATGTTACCAATAGTGTGGTGTGTGTGTGTGTGTGTGTGTGTGTGTGTGTGTGTGTGTGTGTGTGTTGCTGGGGATTGAACCCTAGAGCAGTCTACCACTGAGATATAGCCCCAGACATATTTTATTTTTTAGTTTGAAACAGGATCTCACTAACTTGCTAAGGGCCTCGCTAAGTTGCTGAGGCTGACCTTGAACCTGCGATTCTCCTGTCTCAGCTTCCCAAGCACTGGGATTAAGGTGTGTGCCCCCACGCCCAGCACCAGTAGAATCTTACATATTCATTTTTTTCCTAAGAAATTATCACATGGGTTGTATGTCATTTAGGTAATTATAAATTATCATGAACATTTGCTTTGGAAAAATCTATATGAAACTGTAATTCTAAGTGGTTTATGAATTTTTTATTCTTACTAATAGCAAATACCAGATGTACACAGGGGAAGATAACCCGCTATTTTAATGTTTTTCAAGAGGATCCCTAGAGACCCAAACTTCAAAATCTATACAAGTTCAAAGGTAAAATGGGCTCAATATCATCACACTTGTCCCTAGAGAACATACTCAAGATAATAAAAGAATAATCCCTCTTTGTTACCAAATTGGACATAAAACACCCGAGAAATAGTAGGTTCCTCCAGAACCTCTTGAAAGGTTCTGGTATATCATGCAGATTCCATAATAATTCACAAACAAAAAGTCATATAACTTCTGCCTGGACTCTTACTGCACACACACACGCACACACACAGACACACAGTAAGGAAATGAGGAGGAGAGGGAGAAAGAATATTATGTGGTATCCCTCAGCCTTTGTTAGATTTCTAATATAACTAATTATTATAACTAACTAATCAGTTATAACTAATTATATTATTAGTTATATTAGTATTAGTTATATTAGTATTGTATTATATTAGTTAATTATAATTAACTAATTAGTTGTAATATAACTATATAACTAATTAAACTAATACCTGAGACAGTCAATTGAAAAAGAGGATGGGCTTACTTTGGCTCACGTTCTGGAGGTTCCAGTCCATGACTGACTGGCCTCGTTGGTCTTGGTCCTGTCACAAGGCAACACATCATGGTAGGTGCACATGGCAGAGCAAAACCACTCACCTCATGGCCAGGATGTGAGAAACAAGAAGAGGAATGGGCTGGGGTTGCACTATCCCCTTCCAGGGCACTCCCCCATCACCTAAAGACTTCCTGATAGGGCCCACCTTTGGAAGGTTCCACAAACTTCCAGTAGCAACACGGGCTGAGGACCAAGCCTTTAACACATGTGCTTTTGGGAGACACGTCCAAACCACAGCAGCCTTAGATACTCAATAAGCCTGTCTTTTGAAGGCCGGTTCTCAAGTGCACACTTCATCCCCAGGTAGATTGATTTTCAGTAGGGTTCCATGACACCTGCTATAATTAGTGATGCTGGGGAGGCCTCCTTCCTCTACCTCACTCTCTCCTCACCCTCCTGGTTTGGAAATGCTAGTGCTGAGACGTGAATCAATGGGGGGAGCCTCTCGGTTATCTAAACAGGCAATTTTTCTAAAGTACTTCCAATCTTCAGCCACCAAATCTGGGAGTCTGTACTACAAGTATGACATATTTGTACCTCTCCCACCACCTGTGCAAAACACAACAGAATCTGAGTAAAACAAAGGAGAGAGCTACTGGTTTGTTCCTTCCTTCAGCATCAAGAGAATGCAGTGTAGGGCCACTGGCCGGCACTCTTTCTGTGTCCCTGAAAGGAATTATGAAAATAATTAATGGGGTGGAGAAAATTAAAACACCACCATTTGTACTTAGAGATGTCCTTCTCTCCATCCACTTCATCTTAGCAACCTAATCATCCTTTTTCTATGGTGATATGGGGTGTTGGTAAGACTTCCCATGAGTAATTTTACTGATTAATTAAATCATGTAGACATTATCAAAGGTAAATGTATCCCATCTAAGCTTCATATTAAATCTTAATCAGACTTAAAGTCAGTTTGGTCATGCAGATAGACAGTAAAGAAGAAAGTCTGGGCACTAACAGCCTACGTCTGGACGATTGGGTCTCAACTCTGGCAGAATACTACCTTCCCCTTGGGAGCTTTTAGAATGCAGATGCTAAGGCCTCATCACAGACCAGTTGAAACAGCAACTCTGGTGGTTGTTACCTGCATGATGTTTTCTTAATCTCACCGATGAGCCTAAAATAAGCCAGGTTTGAGAATTCTTGGTCTACAGTGACTACATGTAGTCTGAGTGACGGACAATAGCTAGGAGGATGTGCTACAGCAACAAACAGCCCTTCAAATCTCAGTGGCTTAAAACAACAACCCTGGGTGCTTGAACATACATCGGATCTGGGGTTTGCCTTTATGTCATCCTTAGCAAGGACTCCAAGGTGAAAGGGACCCCATCTCCATTCTCACACAGAGGCCGAAGTAGGAAATAATGAATGGAGAGAATCATGGAGTTTCTTTTAAAGCCTTCCTCCAGCCAAAGTTTGCATTTATTTTAAGGAGGCAAGTCCCAGAGTCACAGTTCCATAGGGGCAAGGAAGTGTGATTATACCATATGGTAAAAAGGTGTAGTGGTATAGAGTCAAATATCTTTGTAGTGGTCAGCACTAATGTTAATTTCAATAGCCCACCAGCTTACTTCCAGCTTTCCAAAAAGCCCAACTGATGAGAGGTAAGGTTTAGGAAGCCCCTCAGAAATTTACACAGTCAGTATTCATATCCATGGATTGCAAATCCACAGATTCAACCAAGCACAGATCAAAAATATTTGTGAAAAAATTATGTTCTAAACACGCAGACTTTTTTATGTCAATATTCCCTAAACAATGCAGTATAACAAACTACCTATATAGAATTTACATTTTATTAGGTATTGTAATAACCTAGAAATTAGATGATTTAGAGTGTAGGCATAGGTTATAGCAAATACCACTTCATTTGAAGCAAGGCAGCTAAGCATCCACAGAGTTTGCCAACTGCAGGGGTCCTGCAACCAATCCCCTGCAGATACCAAGGGAACACGGTACACGCCAAATCTGCTCACAAGCTGACTTGAAGTCACAGACAATGCATCTTATGAAGGAATTAAGTTATAAAATAAAGTGTATAAAGCAGAAATTATGTCTAGCAAAAAGCAACTTTGGAAAGTAAATTTTAAAGCAATTGTGGTGAAATTTTACTCACACAGTAGACCTCAGTAATATCCAACATAGCTAGCTTTTCCTCCATGTTCAGAACAGATCTCTGTTTCTTTAGTTAAGCAACACATGAAACAGTTGATTCCCATTCTGGGGCTACATTAAGCAGGCTCGCATTATCTTTGAACACAAGAATCCCATTGAGAGAAGCAACATGATAAAGACCAATAAGGGGCAGTGGAGTCAAATTCCCTGTGTCAAGTTTAGTCCAGGATATATGATCATAGAAAGGGAAGGTGAGCAGAATTGTACACATTGCTTCAGTTGTTATTATTTCTATAATTCTTGTCACTAAGACTGTATGGTTGATGTTGCATAAACTAAACTTATACATAATGCAATTACACTGTGTTTCTATAATACATGAGCAAATATGCTACTTATGCTTTTCCACCTATTCAAATTTTATTCAATTCATATAAAGTCCTATAGCAAGAGGTATTTGTGCTGAATTGAATTATGTAAATAAGAGTACAATAAGGTCTTGCAATATTCAAGATATCAGAAATAATATAAATTATCCAAGATTTTTAAGCAAGACTAAGTAATTTCTAGGTTAACAGACTCAGTGAATTCTAAGTTATATCTATGTTATAACCAAATGGTAACAAAACGTCAAGGTTTTTACCAGATTAGTCTTGAATTCTGCATGTTTTCCACTATCAGCAACATGTCTCTCACCTACAATGTTACCCACACATTTATATCTTAGAATTGTAGCAAATATTAAGTGATAAAAATGCCTGTAAGTCTCTTAGAACTTGCATAATGCATAGTAAGAGCTCAAATAATATTATCTATGTCTCAAATATAGCCCCAGTCCCCCCCACAAAAAATATAGACTCTTTTTATGTTCTCTATTCTTATACATGTATGTATGCATATATACACACACATAAGTATATCAAATATGTAAGTATGTAAATATGTGTGTGTATTTGCATGTGTATACTTATATTATGCTATTATCCTTAGTAAACTTTCCTAAATTTACCTAGCTCAAAATAATGTTTCTGTTAACCTAGATTCCCCCCCACACACACACACCTGAATCTATATGATAGATACATCTTCTTTTATACATCATATATGCAGTATGAACAAGGAGAAGGAAGCATGGGAAATACCATTTGGTCAATTATGAGAAATCAAGTTAGTCTATCAGGAGAGTAATAGGACATAAGAATACACATTAGGTTGGTTCTAGAGTCTTGTCTCCTGCTAGGCTAAGGAGTCTGAATGCTTCTACAGACAACGGGGAGTCACTAAAGTTTGTGAGCAGGAGCGTGGCATAAGTATCTTACATTTTTAAGAAAGACAGTCTGTGACAGCTGGCAGTAATGATGGATTCCAGGTATTCTATGAGCAATTTATGACCCACACCAGGCTATGTTAAGTCATTAGTTAAAAAAATGACACACTGTTATGAAGAAAATAATCAGGACTTACTAAGTGGCATGGCTTAGTCTACAAGGAAGAGGAACATATTCATGTAAAATCAGCTGAAGGTGTTGCCACCAACCGCAACAGATAGGATTCTGAGAAGAGGGTGATGGCGACAGAGCCTGTTTTAGACACATCACTGTGAAGTCCATGTGGGAGCCCTACACAGATGACCTGCAGACTCGTGCTCTGCAGGGAGAGACATACTTAAAAATGTTCTACATTGGGGTGTTAGGTCTCCATATCTCCAGAGCAAAGACCAAAATGTTTCAATTATTAAATGAAGAGGCAAAAAAAAAATGATCTACACAAATCCCACACGACTACAGAAATTAAGAGTTTAATCTGAAACCTGCTTTATCTGGATCTTAGAATCAACCACCAGCGCAAGCTTTCCCCTCTGTGTGCTCTCGCCTGCACAGATGAAAGAGCTGCTGCTCAGGAAGGTGACCAGGGGCAAGTCACACAGCAGGAAGAGAGACACCAAAACACTGCGAATTGGATAATCTCTGGTCAGACTGGTCCATTACCACAAATCCTTACATTTAAGTTGTCTGTCCTCCAGGTAATCGCATCAGTAACAGAGACTTAAATGGCAAGGCAACCTCTGGCTGGCAGGTGACAGATTTTTCCTTGTTATAAAAAGGCAGCATTATTTATGGAAGGACCCTGACAAATTTGGAAAAAAATCTTAAATGTGATCCCCTTGCCTATGTAAGTAAAGGTTAAAAAAAAAAGGAGGAAGGAACATTTAATATACCAGAGGCTGCACACTATGAGAAGAAAAATAATCTTGATAATTCTTCAACTACCTCAATTGACTAAATATTTCTATCTGCCCATCGTTTCTATGCCATCTCTCCTTTTTGCCTTTAAAATGTGGTAATAGCTAAAAATACAACAATGAATAGAAGTTGACAAAGCTTCAAATACTTTCCCTGGTAAAAGAAACACTCTCTCTTAACTGTGTTTAATCGCTGACATTAAGATTGTATCAAAAAGAACTTAGTTGGGTGTTAGTTTTACAGATTCTACTTAGACAGAAGGCAGGGCTTCCTGGCTAGGATAGTAAGTGTCCATGGTACATACAACAAAAGCTGTGTGCCTCCACTGGGTACTTTACCCTGAGATGATGGCTGTGGTGGTAGAGGGCATTAACCAAAGTTCTCTTGCCCAGAGACTCCTTGTGATAGAGGTGCACATGCACAAGATGAATACCATAGTTAGGCTGTATAAATTGTGCCCATGAAATGAACAGAAGGGAAGAAAGTTTTTAGAACTGAGATGCATATACAATACCTCATAGGAGTTCTAACAAAGAGACAATATGCATTGTCTCTGCAGGGTTCAGAGAAAAAAAAAAAAGACCACTGCCATTGGTCAGAGAAAACAAGTCTTCATGGGGGAGACAAGGATGAGCTGAGACAAAGCAAAAGCCACACGCCAGGAATTGGGTAAACCAGAGGTTAGAGTGGGAATTCCCATCAGAGTGGAATCAGGAGTAAGGCTTACGAGTGAGGGAAGAGAAGGATGGGACATTAGTGGCGTCTGGGGCTGGGGTGAGGGAGAATGGAGAGCAATGGGTGTGCTGATTACCCTGAGCTGATCACTACCCGACATTTACAGGAACCAAACATTACACTGTTCATTATAAACATATACAAATATATGTCAATTAAAAAAATAAAGAAAGGGGCCGGGTGTGGTGGTACACGCTTGTAATCCCAGTACTTGGGAGGCTGAGACAGGAGGATCCAGGTTTGCAGCCAGCCTCAGCTACTTAGTGAGGCCCTCCACAACTTCGTGAGACCTGGTCTCAAAATAAAGGATAAAAAATAAGGCCAGGGGTGTAGCTCGGAGGTAGAACGCCCCTGGGTTTAATCCCTGGTACCGCAAAAATAAAAATAAAGAAATAAAATAAAGAAAGATATTTCTTTTACCAGTGATGGAATAATTTTTTTAATTAGAATGTGCTGTACAACTTTGTGAATTTTATTTATTTATTTTTTAATTTTTTTTGACGTGCTTTTATTGGTGCATTGGAGTCTTACATTGCAATGAATATTCTACACTGTTGGTGGGATTGCAAGCTAGTTCAACCACTATGGAGATCAGTGTGGAGATTCCTCAGAAAACTGGGAAAGGACCCACCATATGACCCAGCTATACCACTACTGGGTATCAAACCAAAGGGATTGAAATCAGAAAACTACAGTAATATATGCATAGCCATGTTCATAGCAGCACAAGTCACAGTGGCCAAATCATGGAACCAACCTAGGTGTCCATCAACAGATGAGTGGATTACAAAATTGTGGGAAATACACACAATGGAATTCTACTCAACAATAAAGAAGAACAAAATAACATCATTTGCAAGAAAGTGGAAGGATCTGGAGAACATTATGTTAAGCGAGATCAGTCAATCACAAAAAAAGAAGGGACATATGTTTTCATTAATAAGTGAATTTTATAAAAAGCAACAAACTGAACATTTTAAATGGGTCAGTGTTGTGGTATATATTCCAATTCAAAAAGATATTTTTAAAAATGTGAGGGAAAGCCGGGCGTGGTGGCACACGCTTGTAATCCCAGTACTTTGCGAGGCGGAGACCGGAGGATCCGGGTTCGAGGCCAGTCTCGGCTCTCTCTCCCTCTCCCTCTCCCTCTCTCTCCCTCTCCCTCTCCCTCTCTCTCTCCTTAGTGAGGCCCTCCGCAACTTCATGAGACCTGGTTTCAAAATAAAGTATAAAAAAATAGGGCCGGGGGTGTAGTGCGGAGGTAGAACGCCCCTGGGTTCAATCCCCGGTACCGCAAAAAAAAAAAAAAAGTGAGGGAAAAGGATCATGAATATTATCCCCACCTGAGAGTTTTAAAATTTTTCTTTGGTATAATTATTCAAAAATCTAATAAATGTCTCTGCATATGTCTCCCAAATACATAGCAACCACTGTCTCTTATGGTTGGCCCTGGCAGGCTGCACAGATCACACACTTCCATGTTCTTATCAACCTTCAAAATATCACAGACTTGGTTAGTAGTTTCATAGCTTTGAGAAGAATAAATACTAGTGATATATGATGTATGATATCCTCCTATATTAGAGAAATGTCCCTGGGTTCATAATGTCTCTCAATCCTAACATGCTACTGTCTTTTAACCCATAGACTTTTTTCAGCAAGTTAAAAACATTTGCCCCTAAGTCCATCCATTCTGTTGATATACAAATGGTTTAAAGTAGCTAATGAGTAGTGGTTCTTATGATATATTCTATATATTCCATCCAGTTTTATCCCCTATGTTATATAAAATAAAAATGATACAGTAATATTAGCTTAACTACTCTGTTAGTAGGTGCTGAACACTTTCTATAGGCTCTCTTCATTGAATCCTCACCACAATCCCATATTAAAGGGTTAATAACCCCTGTCGCATAGATAAAAAGATTGAGGCTCAGAAAAGTAGCAATTTTCCCCACCACTGGGAAGTAGTAAAATCAGTGTTCTAACCAATCTAGCTGACTCTAAAACCAATCAAGAAAGGTTCAAAAGGGAGAAAAAATTGAGTTCAGTGTAAGTACAAATATTAGCTGAGGTAAGAACATAGAGGAAAGGACAGTCTTCTTTCTGGATCTGTTCTTAAAAGTCTTTTTAAGTCTGACTATGAACGTCGAATTGCCTTTTGATCCATCAGCCTATGCTCATGATCATACTCCTCATAAATATTGCAGTTTTATTCCGGAGTGATGTCAACATCTTTTATGGTCACCTACTTTTAACAGTTTCTTAAATGCTATAGATAAAATGAATTATAAATTACTATTAATCTGTATACTAATGATCCAACATTTTGATCAGATTTAGGCAGCAAAAATATTAAGTACAAGTCATTTGGTATTTTTATAAATTGCTAGAAATTTTAAGATATGCTAAAATGATTATTTTTAAATATCCCTCCCCAAAAGATAAATTATATACTAAAATTCTAAAATAACTTAGGTATTTCTAATTTATTTTTGCTACATAACAGTTATTTTCTAAGGTTAATGCTGATAAATAAACTCTCCTTGTTTAGAACATGTTTTCCCTAGTGTATATACAGTTGTTGTCTATCTTCATCTATAGAAGATACCGGGCTTCCGACATCTTGCCAGACAAATAAAAATTCTGAGGGTCTACAAATTCATTTGGCAATAATTTGTTTATGCAATGATAAAGCAGTGAAGTTATCCATGTTTAAGTGTAAAACATTGGAAGACATAAATTTATTTTTACTGGAAATGAGAGAGTGTTCCAGTGTTCTGCACAATCCATTAACTACTATACCTAAACAAAGTCTTTATAATGTTATGTTTCTCATTTCATGAATTTTTATAGCTAATGTGTTTTCAGCCAAGAATAATGTGGTGATTAGAAGAGAGTTCAATAAGAATATGTGGCAACACAATAAGTATAGAAGTTAATGAATTTCTTCGTGACTAGAAAACAATTATTGATCACCAATTTTTGGAAAGCTTTAAATCAATTTTCATGTCATTTACTACAAAAAGTTCTGAAGCAAAATTCAAGAGGAGTTAGATAAAAAGATTTTGAAACTAATAAGATATTGATTTTTCTAACTTTGTATGCTAATTTGTGGATTTAATAGCCCCTAATTTAATTAGACTAATGCCTTTTGTGTGAACAGGGCTTATAGAAAAAGGCTGCCTGGCAAACTATCTGAATTCTGAATTGATGTATCTCCAAAGAGGGGAAAATTAATATACTTCTAGCTTGGGAATCCCAGCTAACAGCACAACCTAAATAGCTATGGATTTGGATGATCCATGTGGTTTTATACTTGGTACTTATTTACCTGCCACTTTAGGTTAGTAGAGGTGATTAGAACTGGTTATGTTTCTAAATTAGGTTTTCTATCAATTAAGTTAATACAATTCAGCATTATAATATGAAAAGAGAGTAGAGTAGACCCTTGATATCTGTGATAATGCTGAAGGATGGGTATTAAGGAATGGGGAGACGGGAAGGAAAAGAGAAAGGGATTGACTATAAAAAAGAGAGTGATAGAATAAAAATCTATGAATAATAAAATATTCCTCAGTTGGAGTCTCTCCATCAACTTAGAAGCCAACCAAGAAGGTTCTATGATATCCATTAGGCAGTAATCACAATAGATCTATGGTTAGCTTTTATTTCTGAATCCAACCTGCTTGAGAATGCATTCAAATATTCAAATGTTGACCAGAAGAGAAAGAATAGCTGATAAATGGAGAATTTATTCCATGAATAAAGTCTGATCTTAAGACATTCCCTGAGTAAAAGAAAACAGATTTTTCAAATCTTGCCTTTCGTTTCTTCGTGTGGTACAGGGGATTGAACCCAGGGGCATTCTACATGTGAACTACACCCCCAACCCTGTTTTATTTTTTATTTTGAAACAGGGTCTCATCAAGTTGCTGAGGCTAGCACCAACATGGCCAGGTCTTTCGACCACTCTCAAGGGTTGTTACCTGTAATGCTTTGTCTACAACCCAGCTGGCCCTACTGCCCATTACCTTCCAAGCTTCTCTGGGGTGTGACACCCTGTGGTGG
Organism: Glis glis; assembly: GCA_004027185.1. Classification (NCBI taxonomy): domain Eukaryota; kingdom Metazoa; phylum Chordata; class Mammalia; order Rodentia; family Gliridae; genus Glis; species Glis glis. The sequence continues at coordinate 45,671 of PVJS01000705.1, read as the reverse complement.
CCAGGAGGGGAAACTAGTGAGCTTCTTGCTTCCTATCACCTTATTTCTCTGCCCCCCAACCCCACACTCTACAAATCCACACTTTATTTTCACTTTTTCATTATCTTCCTGCCCTGACTCTAGTAATTCCACCTCAAATCAATTTTTAGATTCACCAGATTCACTCACATATGTAACTGTCCATTTTTTACATACTTCTGTATCTCTTCCAACTTTTAGTAAATTTCCTTAAAAAACAATCTTCTATCTCTCTCTTTATCTTTCTTCTTTCAATATCTTATCTACAGTGAGATAAAAATGAATTACTGAGCTGGGCATGGTGGTACAGGCCTGTAATCCTAGTACTAGGGAGACTGAGACAGGAGGATCACAGATTCAAGGCCGGCCTCAGGAGGATCACAGGTTCAAGGCCGGCCTCAGGAACTTAAGGAGCCCCTCAGTAACTTGGTGAGACCCTGTTTCAAAATTAAAAAAGAAAAAAGCACTGGGAATGTAGCTCAAGAGGCAAAATGCCCCTTGGTTGAAACCCTAGTTACATATATGGACCACAGTGTAGGGTTCAAGTTCAGGTAACTTGCGACTACTAAGTATAATATTTCTAGTGGTAGACCTTTAGAAAATTATGCTAAAGAGGCTTAAATCCTCAATTCATGATGGGCTTATGTCCCAATAAACCACTGTATGTTGCAAATATCTAGGTTGAAATGTAGTTAATACACTATACTTTCCAAACACCATAGCTTAGCGACACAGCGCACTGTAGACTGTCAGCTTCTCACCATCCTGGTTCATAAGCTGAGGCCATCCAGAAACAGTATCTCCCCACATACTGCCAGCCCAAGGGAAGAGCAAAGTTTAAAAGCTGAGGTAGGTGTCTACTAAATGCCTATCACTTTCACATCATCCTGAAGTTGAAACATTGTTTTAGTTAAACTATCATACACTGGGGACTATCTGCCTGTATATCAAGAAAAAAGAAAGCTGCACATGTAATTGAAATAAAAAAAAAAACACATTAGAACCAGTATTATCTACACTAAATGTAAATTTTTAAATGACAGATCTAATAACTCTACGTTAAATCTAATTTAAAATATATCTGACCTATTACTGTCTACATTGAATTACTTTAAAATTGCCTAAAAAGTCTTCTGAAATCTCTACAACTGTTTCCGCCTATTAACACCTTTGAACTAAATGTGCCTATAGACTGAAAGTGTTACAGATTAAAAGCTAGTTCTGGCTTAATTTCACTGCTTTCGGTGTGAGCAACAATACAGTCTACTTCTTTCATTTTGACATGGAATATTTTATGGGTTCTATAGATTTTTAGTGGCCAGTGTTTAAGCACTATTTGGGGTTACTTTGTTGTTGTTTTCCAAGGAGGAAAAGCTTTCCATATTTCATATAATTGAGAGTCATATGGACATGGAGAACAGTGTCATCTCCCTACAGCACAGAGCAGAGCTACAGTGGCTGCATTTGCCAAGAATGTACCCTCCCAGCACAAGAAAAAGACCAGAAAAGTGCAATTAATGTAATTAGCATTAGCTCAAACACGGAACAGTACCCTCTACCACTGTGAAGACAGGCGATTTCATAAAGAGAAAAAGAGTGCTGATTTGGAACTAAATTTAGGTTTCAATTCTTAATCCACCTTGTAAGCAGAAATTTAACCTTAACCAAATTGCTAGGTTTACTGAGCACCGATTTTCTCATGTGTAAAATGTGGCTGGTAAGGCTTATATTCTAGGGCTATTCTAATATATGCATGAATGTTTGCATATATAAATATATATATATACACACACACACATGCATATATTTCCCTCCATCCCCCTAGTCATGAATGTAATCACTGCATCTTTCTACATTCTGGCTTTCTTCTCTCAGGCTTGCTGCCCCATGAAGCTGGAACAATAGTGATAGGCAGATCTGGTCTTATATCTTTATGGCCTCATGACCAGAGGATAAATAGGACTTTTTCTAAACCAGATAATCAGAAGAAAAGAAAAAAAAAACTGGGAAAGCACTCATATTGGCCCACACTGAGTTAAATAGTCATTGCAAAACAAATTACTCTGCCCTGGGGAATAGAACTGAATCAGCTTGAGCCATGACTGAAGGGGCACAGGTCTCAGCCAAGGAGGCTGTGCAGGCATCCTGAGCAGAAAGGAATATTGGCCTATATTAAACCATGTCGGCATCTTGAATTCCTCACTCTCTAAAATTAATGTACTCTTACATCTCTTTAAAGCCCCAAATCATTACTCATTCCTCGAATAAACCCATCAGCCCGGATGACTGCAGTCAGATTCTAGGTGGGTACCACACTCGGTTTCATCTTCCCACCACCATCTTTCTTTGACATCACTGCAGACTCAAAAACCAACATGGGTTTTTGCATGGTCTGTCATTAGAGATCAAACCCTTGCCACTTAGCCTTAAAGCTCTTTCAGGGGCTGCCCCTCCCCTTACCCAGCCAACCTTATCTGCTACTACACCTTAAGATGAACCATTCTTCTGGGATACTTAATATTCCCTGGCCATGTCACAATCATTCTCCGCCAAGCCTCTCATTATGCTAATCTCATTACCCCAAATGGTCTGCCTCTCCATTCCAAATCCAGTAATTCAATACAACCTAATGCTTCAGTCCTATTTTTATATGCAATTCATACTGACCTTTCCTTTCCTTGAATTCTTACAGCATCCAGGTAGAATCAATTGTATAATAGCTTATTATTTCCAAACTTCTGTCATCTCTCCATTTAGGTTATAAGTGTTTGAGAACACAGACATGTCTTAGTGATCTCTTCCTCCTGGTGTCGGGTATAATACACACTCAACCAAGAACACTCAATTTTCATGCCCTTTGCAGACCAAGAGCTATCCTCTTCCGTACCCTAAGTAGTTAACACAAGAATAAAAACAAACAGAATTGCTCTGTGATTAAACTCATCTGTCTCATTTCCCTGTAGCTGTCATGAAAATGTTATGTTTCTAACTCAACATTGAAGTCCAGTTCAGCTACTGGGTAAAGGTCATCTTCATATGGTCACATGACATGGGGGTTGGAAGCTGGAAATCTACACGTGTTTACAACAGCTTCATTGTATGTAGTCTCCCACAGGGGAGACCTGGTGCTCTGCTTCACAAACAGGTCAGCAGTCTGTGATGTTGGCAGTTACAGACACCAGCAGCTGTCTCCCAAAGACATCTGAAAACCTTATCTCCTGAATCTTAAGTAGCCAATTCAGCCTTCCATCAGGCTAATAAGGACACACCATTTCTTCACACCTTAATTGACCAGATGTCAGTGGTTGCTATTGTGATAAGTGATGGGAACTTTCCAACTGAGGAGCTTAAGGTGCCATTTCATTTTTTTTTAATTTATGAATCCACTGAACCAAAAACCTACTAAAAATCACATGCAAAATCCTGACATTTTGAAGCAAATACATCAGACGAATGACTTCATAGAAAAACAAGATGCACAAACTTTAGTACTATATTGATCTATTTATACAGAGAGCTAGAGAAATGGGAAGTCATAGCGGGCATGGGGACAGGAAAGGGAACAATGGCTGATTCAGAGTGGTAAGTGTTTCAAAACTAAATTGAATAAACTATAGCAACCATCTGCTTTACAAACTTAAATGATTAATTTTTAGTAAATCTTCTGATGGGGCACTATTTTTGGCAGAGCATTAATTCCTAAGAAACAGCACAAACAGGCAATCCTGCACATTTCATAAAGGATAACTACATTTCCCAGTTATCCATCTGGGTCCTTTTCATTTCAGTGGTTTAATTAAAACTCAATGGTATTATCAATCTGTTACATTTTTCATGTTGATGGTTATTACATTTACAGTACAGCAGGAGTACAAATTAAAGTGAGAAGATGATAAATCTTGTCTCCAAATTTCATTTCTGTTTCTCTAGTAACTAATACTCTGGTAATATTTTTTAGCTCACTCATGTTTATACAACAATTTTCATGATTTTTTATGATTAAAGGGGAAAAAGAAGTGTGAATTTTCAATAGTTTATTTTTCTCTTCATGTTATAGTTTAGGACTCTTCTATCAAACTACTGTGTAAATATATTTGAGTTGATTTTCTCAAAAATATGTAATAAACTTGTTTCTATGACTTTCTTTTTAAAACTTTTTTTTTTTGCGGTACTGGGGATTGAACGCAGGGGCGTTCTACCTCTGCACTACACCCCCGGCCCTATTTTTTTATGCTTTATTTTTGAAACCGGGTCTCACGAAGTTGTGGAGGGCCTCACTAGGTAGAGAGAGAGAGAGAGAGAGAGAGAAGAGAGGAGAGAGGAGAGAGAGAGATCGCGTGCGCGTGTGCACATGCGCGCTGAGGTTGGCTGCGAACCCGGATCCTCCGGTCTCCGCCTCCCAAAGTACTGGGATTACAAGCGTGCGCCACCACGTCCGGCTGGTTTTGTTTTTTTGTATACATATGCGTATGCACACACACTTGTGTGTATTTTGTACTGGGGATTAAACCCAGGAGCATTCTACTTCCAAGCTACAAACCAAGCACTTTTTCTTACTTTTTATTTGGAAACAGGGCCTTTCTAAGTTGCTGAGGCAGCCTCAAAACCAGTGATACTCCTGTCTCAGCCTCCCAAGTACTGGGATTACAGGTGTGCACGAGCATGCCCAACTGTTTTTCTGTTTGCTTGTTTGCTTTTTGTTTTTCTGCATGGATCTTTTAACATTAGACTTTCTTGAGTCAAAATCATAAACATCACACAATTATGAATTTTAGGTATTTGGATTTACATGTAAGATATGGTTATATCATATATATATATGTATATATATATATATGTATATAATCATTAACCAAAAGAAATAATCACCTTTTTATATCAAGAATGCCTCTTCATGCATAGACCATAAAGTAGATATCCTTTCGGTTATACCAGGTATATAGTTACACAGTCTTGTTAACATATGATGATAATTGGATGATCATAATGTCAAACACAGGATTCAGTGAGCTACACTAAAAATCTATACAAATGCTTTCAGAATATTAAAAATTATACACCTGTAAGCTAAGTTGTAACAATGTCAGATTGAGCTGACTCTCAGAGGTAAAAACATGTGCAAACCCCTCCCCCTCCCCACCTCTCTCCCTGCTGACTTTCAGATCTAAAAGGGACAGTCAAGATAACAATAGGTATAATCCAATGTGCCTTGACAATCAGAAGGGCTTTAGCTTGCTGAACAATCCTTAAGAAGCAGAAACAACTATGAAATAACTGGTGTCAAAAATTAAGCTGGAGCTGGGCGTGGTGATACACGCCTGTAATCTCAATATTGGGAGGCTGAGACAAGAGGATTACAGGTTTGAAGCCAGCCACAGCAACTTGGTGAGGCCCTCAGCAACTTCATGAGACCCTGTTTCAAAATAAAACATGAAATAGAGCTGGAGGTGTAGCTCAGAGGTAGGACATCCTTGGGTTCCATCCCCAGTACCCCCCAAAAAATTAAGCTGGAAAGTCTTCACTTTTGACAATATTCTTGCTCATAAGCACTGACCCCTAACTATGGGCCAGTCATCAGTCATCCCTTACTCCCAGAGACAAAATTTACTTTGGTTCAAGCCGACCTTTCTCAGAAGGAAAAAAAATTGCTCCTCAGAAATACTAACTAAATGTCCTGCAGCTTGACCAACTTAAGCCCTTTGCGAGGCACACAGGTGACCTTATCTGTTTAACACCGAACTAGAGTTCCATCTCTGAAGCCAATTATTTCCTAAGGCTCCCACAACATGATTTAAATGTCAAAATATATATGTTCTGGTGGGGCTGGGGTAGATTCAGCAGAAGAAAATCTTCTTTTTAGCATTCCAGAAGTCAATTTGCCTGAGATTCAGGTCATCTCTTTGGCTGCAAAAGAGTGAGAAGACCCCTCACCTGGAATTCAGCAGGCCTGGGCGCCCAACTGAGGCAGACACTTGAGAGATGGGTGATCAGAAAGAGCCTGCCCCAGCTGTACCTAAAAGACTAAAACAAGCTGGGCATGGTGGCATCCATTTAAAATCCCTTCTTGGGAGGCTAAGGCAGGATTGCAAGTTTGAGGCTAGCCTGGACAACTTAGTGACATCTGGTCTCACACACAATAATAAATGGATGATCTTCTATCTCAGAGGTAGACACTTGTGTAGCATGTGCAAGGACCTGGGTTCAAACCCCTATAATATTGAAAAAGAAGAAAATGCAAGGAAGACCATTAGAGAAGAGGAAGGGTATCAGGGAGAAAGACGACAGGGAGGTAATGGGTGGGGTGGGGGGAGAAATGATCAAAATATGTTATACGCATGTAGGACTACACCACAATGAACCCTGTCATTTAGTATAATTAATATGCACTCATAAAAAATGGAAGAAAGAAGTGGCCAGAGATGGAGGAAGAAAACTAGAACAAGGTTTTTAAGAAAGGAAACAATTTCAAGGGGGAAAAAAAAATCTTCAACAGTGTCAAGTGCATCAGAAACATCAAAGGAGACCAAGACCAAGGTGTTTGATCATTTTTACAATCCCCACCCCTACAAGAGAAATATTGTCACTGTTATTGTTGCTATTATCCTTCTTTTAAAGGAAGAAAATAAAGGTTCCAAAGGCTTCTGTTAACATGTCCAACATCCCCACTGTTCTAGTACTGCATCCCAAGCATCCCAAGCTTGATCTTTCTAGCACAGCTGTTCACATTTTGACTGTAGAAAGACTAGTGGGACAACAGGAGTAAATTAAGATGGAAGAGAAAAGCAATGTTTAAGCATATGAAGAGTAAAGAGAGAGGGAGACAGAGAAAGGCAAAGCCGTTACAAGAAGCAAGCAAGACTACTTAATGGAGCAAGTTAATCAAAAAGGGACAGTATGAGGTGGAGAGTTAAGGGGAAGGGACGAGACCAAAATAGTAGGAGTGATCCCCTGTCCCAGACATGAAAAAATGGAGGGAAGAATGTGTACACAGGGAGACACCCTGGGCAAGGAGACTGAATGAGAATGAATTTTCACCTGGTCTTTTTTACTTATTATTTGGTGTTTTCTTGGTGAAACTGACCAGGGCAGAGAGGAAGACAAGTAAGAATATTAGAAAAAAAAACTTGCAATATTCTGCCTAGAATTCCTAACTTATTTTACAGTGCTGTAATTTTACTGTAATTTCTTTCACCAATGATATCAGCAAAATATGTGTGTGGTATGTTGAGGAGGGAGAGGAAATCTAGAAAATTGTGTCACTAAATTGGTAAAAACAATTGCATAACTAGTAAGGAGATTGAAAAAGAAATCAACAACAGCTCAACAAAGAAAAGCCCGGACCAAGTGGCTTCTTTGGAGAATTCTACCAAACATTTAAAGAAGCCTTAACACCAGTTCTTCTCAAATTTTTCCAAAGAATTGAAAGGGCGGGAATAAGGGGAGAGAGTGGAGTGGAATCCGGAGGGAAACACACGGAGTGCTGTGTGTATGTATATTTCTATACATACCTCATTATAATATATAATTATAATGTACCAATAAAAGTATATTAAAAAAGAAAAAGCAGGAATATTTCCATACTCATTCTATGAGGCCAGTGTTAGTTTAATACTAAAAACAGAAAAAAAAAGTACAAGAAAAGAAAACTTCTTGATGGATATTGCTGCAAAAATTTTCAAGCCAGGCATGGTGGCACATGCCTGTAATCCCAGTACCCAGGAGTATGATACAGGAGGATCACAAGTTTGTGGCCAGCCTCAGCAACTTGATGAGGTCCCTCTACAACTTAGTGAGAACCTATTTCAAAATAAAAAATAATAAAAAATAGGGCTTCTGGTGTAGCTCAGAGGCAGAATGCCTCTGGGTTCAATCCCCAGTTCCACAGGGGGAAATGTTTTTTTTTTCAACAAAATACTAGCAAACTGAATTCAACCATATATTAAAATTATTATACCTCACAATCAAGGAAGATGTATACCTAGAATACAAGGATGGTTCAACAGATGAAAATCAATAGATTGCATTTACAATGAAAGGTAAAAATCACATGATTATCCCAATTGATGTAGAAAAATCATTTGAAAAAATTAATATCCTTTCATGGTAAAAAAATTCAATAAATAACGCATAAAAAGAAACTACCTAAATATAATAAAAGTCACATACATATGAAAAGACCAACACAAATAGTATACTCAATGGTAAAGAACCAAAACATTTTTAAGTACAAGAAGAAAGTAAGGATGCCCACTCTTACTACTACTAGTCAACATAGTACTAGAAGTCCTGGCTGAGCAGTTAGACAAGAAAAATAAATGAGAGACAACCAAATTACAAAGGAAGTAGTAAAATTAGCTCTGCTGGCACATTATATGATTTTATGTGTAGAAATCTCAAAGACTACACACACACACACTTATATATGCATACACCATTACAACAAATAAATGATTTCAACAAAGTTGCAGTATACAAAATAAAAATGCAAAACTCAATTGCATATACACTAACAGTGACATATCTGAAAATAACAATTCCATTTACTATAGCAGCAAAGGAATAAAATACTTAGGAATAAGCTTAACAAAAGAGAAAAGATATATACACTAAAAACTACAAAACATTAAAAAAGTCAAAGAAGAGACACATCAATGGAAAGACATTGCATGCTCATAAACTGTAAAACATATTAAAATGTCCATACTACCCAAAGTGATATACAGATTTAATGCAATCTCTATCAAATTGCCAATGACCTTTTCTTAAGAAATAGAAAAAAAAATTCTGAAATTCATGTGGAATCTCAAGGAATCCTGAATAGTCAAAACAATCTTGTAAAAAAAGAAGAAATCTGCCCTCCCACATCCTGATTTCAAACATACTACAAAGGAATCGTAACTGAGACAGAATGGGATCGGAATAAAAAAGGATATGCAGCACAATGTAGAAGAATAGAGAGCCAAGAAGTAAACCCTCACATATACAGTCCAGTGATTTTTGGCAAAATTGCCCAGACCACACAGGACAAAAAGGTCAGTTTCATCAACAAATGTTATTGGCAAAACTGGATATCCATATGTAAAAAGAATAAGGTTGGACCTTTACTTTACACTATGTACTAAAATTAATCGAAATGGATTAAAAACCCAAGCATAAGACCTAAAACTATAAAACTCCTAGAAGAAAACAGGGGGAAAATTTCAGGACATATGGTTTGGTAATGATTTCTTGGATTTGACATAAAAAAACACAAATGAGAAAAGCACAAATAAACAAAACTATCAAACTTAAACATTCAAAAAAGTAAAAAGACACCCTATTATCATAGGCTATGTACAAATAATATACCTGGTAAGGGGTTAATATCCAGAATACATAAGAAACTCCTACAACTCAATGACAACACAAGAAAATATGTAATCTGATTAAAAAATTAGTAAAGAACTTAAATTGACAATTCTCCAAAGAAAATACATGAATTGCCAGCAAACATATGAAAAGATGCTCAACATCAGTAATAAGAGAAATGCAAACCAAAAGGGCAATGAGGTGCCACCTCATGCCCACTGGGATGGTCATTATCAAAAGGACAGAAATTAACAAGTGCTGGTGAGGAAGGACAGGAATTGGAACCCTTGTACACTGTTTGTTGGGATGGAAAATGGAGCAAGAATTATGAAAAAATATTATGAAGCTTCCTGAAAATATTAAATATAAAATTATTATATCATCCCTACTTCTGTTTTTTTGTTTTTTGTTTTTTGGGTTTTTTTTTTTTTTGCTTATGGTACTGGGGATTGAACCCTGAGATGTTCTACCTCCAAGCTATAACCCCAGCCCTAATTTTTTTATTCATTTGTTTTCAAACAGTGTCTCACTAAGTTGCAGAGGACCTAAGTTTCTGAGGCAAGCTGCAAACCTGTGATCCTCCTGTCTCGGCCTCCCAAGTACTGGGATTGTAGGCATGTGCCACCACACTTGGCTTCATCCCCACTTCTGACTACACAGCCAAAAGAATTGAAAACAAGAATCATAAAAGATATCTGAACACTCATGTTCATCACATTATTCAAAATAGCCAAGAGGTAGAAGCAATCCAAATATCTGTCAACAGATGAATAGGTAAAGAAAATGTTTAGGATAGAATATTATACAGTCTTAAAAAAGAAGGAAATCCTACCATATGCTGCAACATAGGTGCATCTCTAGGACATTATGCCAAGAGAATTAAGCCAGTCACACAAGGACAAATACTGTATGATTCTACTCGGACGAAGTATCTAAAGTAGTCAAAACCAGAAGTCTAAAGCAGAAAAGTGGTTACCAAGGCCTGGGGGTGGAGGTGGGGGGTAAGGAATTAGTGTTTAATGGATACAGAATTTTGGTCTCCCAAGATGAAAAAGTTCTAGAGATCTGTGGAACAATAATTTGAATATATTAACACTACCTATCTATACACTTAAAATGGCTAAGATCGTAAATTTAATGTTATATATTACCACATTTTTTAAAGAGACTAGGGGATAAAAACACCACTGTACATACACATGCTTGTAAAGCGCATGAACATCCAGAGGAATGACACTTCCCCATGTGACATTTCTTTTCTCCCCAAAGAAAGTGTTAGAGCGCCGGGCGTGGTGGCGCACACTTGTAATCCCAGTACTTTAGGAGGCGGAGACTGGAGGATCCGGGTTCACGGCCAGCCTCAGCTCTCGCTCTGTCTCTCTCTCTCTCTCTGTCTCTCTCTCTCTCTCTCCTTAGTGAGGCCCTCTACAACTTTGTGAGACCAGTTTCAAAATAAAGCATAAAAAATAGGGCTGGGGGTGTAGCGCGGAGGTAGAACGCCCCTGTGTTCAATCCCCGGTACCACACACACACAAAAAAAGAAAGTGTCAGAGAGCAGCAGGGGTCCCTGTGACGTGAGAATCATGGGGTACAGAGTGCCCTTGATTTTTGTTTTGTTTTTGCAGTACCGGGGGACTGAATTCAGGGGGTAACTACCACTGAGCTACAGCAGTGTTGTTTTAATGATAAAAGTAGCTACAGTTGTATAACTAACATAGAGATTAGGAATGATAAAGAAGGTTTTCTTATGTTTTATTGGGTTTTATTTTAGAGAAATATATAATCCTGTCAAAGTTACCTACTTTAAAAGTTAAATGTAGCAAACAAGAGTTCATTAATCAAGTAAAACAAATATAGAATGTGTGTCTCATGTTCATATTTCCAGCACCGTGGTGAAACTGAAAACAGAAACATACAGAGATAAGGAAACTTATTACATTTTTTAGATACAATTTCTGGCTGATAGACTGAAAAGATTGTCAGCTGGAAATTACATCATGGTCCACTAGGTGAACGCACCCTCCGAAATCATGTGGCTTTGTTAAACACACCTCCCTTCCTCTTCCAACCGCCGTCAGAAAGGTGGAAATGGCAATATTTCCAGCCGAGAGACATTGGTTAAGGGATGGGTGTGCAGGGCATGTTCTCGGCAGAATCAGGTGGGGAAATATGGGGCTGGCGTTATAATATAAAATTACATGGTATTATGTAACAGTGCGTGGCGTGAATCCACTCTGGTCAGAGCACACAGCCCAGGCAGCCATTCATACTGAGTTCCCACAGGAGCCAGGCAGCCAAGCGGGAGTGAAGTGAAAGTGGATGCCACGCTCATTCACCTCGGGCTCGGTCACTCATGTCCACCAGAGGTGAGCGCAGGTGTCAGAGACCCAAGGGGCCACAAGGGAAGGGGAAATAAGAGAACATTGCGGAGAACGTGAGGGCTTTTCACTGCTTTGCTAATGTCTAGAAAAAACATACCTAAGATTACACTAAAAAAAAGTAAGGAGAAATGAATACTCAAAAGCATAAAAGCAATCCCGGGCTCCGTCTTCTGCAATGTGTCTGTGCAGCTTGGGAAGTTTATAAGAAAACTAGATACAAAATGAGACCCAGAAAGATAAGGGACATTGCATTTGCAGAAGCTAGGATCAGAGTGCAATTTGGTTCTATTGTTCTATTGACTGAAATTAAAAATACAGGACTGTTTTGCAAACAGTTGTTTGCATAAACAGCTTTATGAATCCCACCATCTAGTGATTTTTCCATTAACGTGATAATTAATTCTATAATTAAGTACAATGTTAAGAGTTGAAAAAAAGTCTCAGAAAATCAAGGAAATGCTAAATTAAAATTGCCTTCCAGACTTTAAGGCAGTACTATCAATTGTTACATCTAGAACAAAATCCAAACATTCCGCCTTCTTCATAGTCTGCTTTTTCCATCTACCTTGGCTTAGCGCATCTTTCCTGACCTATGACTAGGCTCATAAGAGAAATAAAACCCAGTATATGCTATATATAGAAGTAGTCTTGCACATTGCAAAGCAAGAAGCCTGCCTATGTGGTGTTCTTGGTGAGTCTCTGGAGGGAAAAGGGCCCTGACCCTCACTTTGGACAGGCCTACCTGCTGCGATCGCAGATCTGTCCTTTGAGTTAAGATGCTGCATATTATTTTATGTTTTTCCTACTTTGTTAGATCTCAATAGTATTCTTTAAGAGACAAAAACACAAAAGAGTAGGCTATGGTGAAGAAATTTTATTTGTATAAGGGAGTCAAGAAGCTGTAAAGTTCCTTCCATGTCCTATCTTCAATGATGATTCTTGCCTTTATTCTGAGACTCCAGGTAATATTCAGCCCCTAGAGCTACAGTGAATGCAGCAAATCCACATACAAATCCTTTTAGAAACACTGTCTGCAAAGCCGCTCATGTTATCTACATGCTTCATGTGTACCTGTGGCTTCCTTAGCCCTCCTGCATCTTCTCCTGGATGGTTTCTAGTGGCGTCCCTTCTATTTCCCATTGTTTATAGTCTGGAAGTTCCAATTTACTATGACCACGTCCATGTTCAAGAGCCATGTTTGCTTTCTTTAGATGATTCTTCAAGAATACACTAACACACTATTAATGCTTTTTTTGGCGGGGGGTACTGGGGATGGAACCCGGAGGCATTCTATCTCTAAGCTACACCCCCAGCCCTATTTAATTTTTTGTTTTGTTTTGAAACAGGGTCTTGCTTACTTGCTGAGGGGTCACTAAGTTGCTGAAGCTGGCATTATATCTGCAATTCTCCTGTCTCAGCCTCCCAAGTACTGGGACTACATGTGTGCACCACCACACCCAGTCGATTGATGCTTTTAAATACATATGATCAACTGAATTATTCCCTCATTTCTTCTATACAAATTTCTTTTAACAAATTCAATGTGTCTTCTCTTCTACCTAATTACATATTTCAGAAAGGGTTCTTCTATAAGAATTTCCTAACAGCAATCTCACTTCTCAGGACACTCAATATTCAACTAAGTTACACGTTTAGAATAAATCTATCAGAAGGTAAACATTTCTTTGAGAAGCAACTGCTACGACAAACAGTCATTACCATAATTTGATGTGGTCATCCCTAGAATGAAGCAAGCTATTCTCCTATAGAGCAGACTCCTGCAAGGCGAGAAGTAAAAAAAAAAAAATTATCATTGTATTGAAACTGTTCCGCCAACATGATGTATATCACTAAAGATTTAATTCAGTATTTACTCAACTTTGTTCCAGTAAATGCATGCTCTATATGTAAATAGTATTTTAATAAAAGTCTATCCTATCTAAACAACAACAACAAAGAGACGGTCGTGGTGGTACATGCCTGTCATCCCAGTACTTGGGAGGCTAAAACAGGAGGATTGCAAGTTTGAGGACAGTCTCAGCAACCAATGTAGCAAGACTCTTAGCAACCTAGCAAGACTGTATTTCAAAATAAAAAAATAAAAAGGGCTGGGGTTGTAGCTCAGAGATAGAATGCCCTTGGGTTAAATTCCAGGTACCATAAAAAAAAAGTGTGGACAAGAAAGGAAAGAAAATGCTACAAAGAAAACTGCTTGCTTGAGTGCTGCCAGAGGCTAGTCCTAATTACCAGGAAATAATCAAGAATATATCTTGGCAGAAGGAAAAAATGTACTCCATGGTATTACTTTTTAGGCAACTATTGCATTTGTGTTTGTTTTATGTGAGTGCCATCTGAAGAGCTTTGGGAGACGAAAAAGGACTAAAGCTATTGAATTGCCAATTATTTACTACCGCTGTCCTAAACTGCATGCATTTTTAAGGAATTCATCATTGGGAAATTGTTTTGCTTTGGGGCCTGGGAAGCACCAATTTAAGAGACTAGAACTAAGTCCACTTTTTAAAAGGAGTTCTAAATTGAGTGCATAATGAGGAAGACCTGAGGTATAAACGGCTCCATGAAAAGAATTCCAAGTCTGATAGCATTACAAGACACAGTAGTCACCGCCCCAAGGACGCCTCCCAGAGGCAAGATAAGCTATTTCACTCACCCAGGCCCAAAGACCAGTACAAGAAAAGACAGCACAGTGAAGAAACTAATGTCCTCTTTATCTCCATCTATTGGACACATACACGCATATACACACACACAAAACACACATATTATTTTTTAATGGTACTTGGGATGGAACCCAGGGGCATTCTACCTCTGAGCTATACCCCCAGCCCTATTTTACACTTTTATTTTGAAACAGGGTCTCACTAAGTTGCGAAAGCTGGTTGCAAACCTGCGATCCTCCTGTCTCAGCCTCCCAAGTACTGGGATTACAAATGTGAGTCACCACACCCAGCTTTTATTTATATATATAATTTAAATAGACTAAATAGGCTAGGTGATATCCTCTCTCTCTCTCTCTCTCTCTCTCTCTCTTTCCCCCTCCCTCTCTCCCTCTCTTCTTGTACTGGACTATGAAAATCAGAGGCATTCTATTTCTGAGCTATACTCCCAGCCCTATTTTATTTTTAATTTTGAAATAGGGTTTCACTAAGTTTCTGTGGGCCTCACTAAGTTGCTGAGGCTGACCTCGAACTTGCAATCCTCCTGTTTCAGCCTCCCAAGTACTGGGATGACAGGCATGCGCCACCATGCCCAGCTAGGCTAGCTGATTTAAAGTTAAACTTCTGGCAAATCACTGAAGATGCCAGCCAGGCTTCTTCCTGCCATATAAAAATCCAGTTTGGTCTCCAGAACCCCCATTCATAACTACTTATACAGAGAAGAACAAAGTTCTGGATACTTCCTGTTGTTGCCCTTTCCTCCAAAGTGTGTGAGTTAGCCCTTTAGCACGGGGTCTCAGAGTCTTCATTATAGACATTCAGAAAAAATGAGAAGGGCAGACTCAGGAAACAGGTCTCACCCAGACATGGGTAAGAATAGATAGCACACAGCAGCTATATTTGGCAAGGTGATTCAACAAGAGGAAAGAGAAGATACTTTTCCATTTCTAACTCACTGAAACCAGAGCAGGGAAATAAAATATAAGAGAAGTAAGCTTTGACTCTTGTCTAAAATAGGATGATGTGGTGGGAGATGAGGTGACAGAAAGTTTCCTCCATCCCAAGTCTGGTGACCTGGGCACTGCTTCTCACCATGTGCGCTTCAGAGAGTCAATCTTGTTGCTAGAGCCAAAGTTCTTTACGTACCAACCAAAGGGATTACACACGAATAATTTCTGAAGTCTATTCCATGCCCTCTCCACCAAATCTGGTCAATGTATTTATAAGCAAATTAAATTCACAAATAAAATATAAGATAAAAATAAAATATAGCCAGGCACGGTCGTGCATGCCTGTAATCCCAGTACTTGGGAGGCTTAGACAGGAGGATCACAGGCTTGAAACCAGCCTCAGCAATTTAGCCAGACTCTCAGCAACCTAGTAAAACCCTGTTTCAAAATAAAAAATGAAAAGGGCTGGGAGTATAACTCAGAGGTAGAATGCCCCTGGGTCCAATCCCCAATACCAAAACAAAACAAAACATAAGCTTCTCAGAATCTGTGAAAATTAATGCAGTTTACAGATTCAAATTTCTCCAGATTCCAAACCAGCTACCAAGTTCTGGAATTGCAATTAGTGTTGTAGAAATTTCTTCCACCTAATCCTAAACCATTATACTTCGGTTAGAGGGTGTTAAGGTTGGATAATGTACTTGAGACTTCATGCCAAAGTAAAGAAAACGCTCCAGGCACATTTGAATTTTTATGAGTCTAATGATGTCAGCTCACAAGATGGACTATTTCCTTCAGAAAATAAAGAGTCCTCGAGGGTGGCAGAACAGACGGTGGGCCAACGCTTACTTATGGCTCAGGTTACATAGTCACTGCACCTTAAATAATTCATACGATGTGATCATACTTGGGCCTCATCTGTGGGAACAGACTGAAGTGAAACCAGATATGTCCCAATCTGTATACTAATCACTGTTCAATAGCAGAGATGTGGTGGAGAGTCCATTAGGCCAGCCGGAGTCTGAGGCTCATGCCACTTAAGCACTGAACAGATGCTCCACTCTGGTTAAAATGCTGAATTCCGCCCCGCCCTCGGCTCAGAGTGCAATCCGTGTATGTGACTCACTGCCTCGATGACAGGAAAGTTGGTGTGCGTGTCCACAGACAGAACCATGCGCTCCTACATTCCTGCCCAAAGAACCCAGTAAAAAAGGCTCTTTCTATAAACCGAGTAGTGTTTGCATATACTGCTACAGTGTGAACATATGTCCACTCAACAGGAGTTTGGGGAGATGGAACAGGCACAGAATGACATTCCCAGTATCCCACACTGAAGATGTCATGTCAATTTAATAAGGGGTTACCTTGTGCTATAAAACTTGAGATTCTGGTAATTTCATTATTCGTAAAAGTCATACTATAGTCAAGAATGTTCCTCATGAAAGCAATTGGTTACTTATCTAAGCAAATAGTTTCCTATTTGAGATCAATAAAACCAGTGTTTGTGTGAATGTCATTTTTCTAGATATTTCTACAAACCATGTCTTACAGCTTCATAAAAATGTTGCCACTCAAGACAGGCGTGGTGGCACACCCTTGTAATCCCAGTACTTGGGAGGCTGAGACCGGAGGATCCAGGTTCGCGGCCAGTCTCAGCTACTTAGTGAGGCCCTCTGCAATTTCATGAGACCTGGTTTCAAAATAAAGTATAAAAAATAGGGCCGGGGGTGTAGCCTGGAGGTAGAATGCTCCTGGGTTCAATCCCCCGTACTGCAAAAAAAAAAAAAATGTTGCCACTCAACACAGGCTGGGTGGCTCTAATTGTCCATTTTATAGATGAGGGCCCTAACGTCTACTCAGTTGAGAGTAAGTCATGAGTAAAAAATGAAACCAGCCAGGCATGGTGGTGCACACCTGTGATCCTAGTACTTGGGAGGCTGAGACAGGAGTATCACAGGTTCGGGGTCAGCCTCAGTAACTTAGTGAGGCCCTCAGTAATTTAGTGAGATCCTGTTTCAAAATAAAGAATACAAAGGGCTGGGGGTATAGCTTGGAGGTCGAATGCCCCTGAGTTCAGTCCCCAGCACCAAAAGAAAAATGAAAAAAAAGATTGAAACCACTGATTCCTGACAATCTGCTTCAGGATTTTCAATTATAAACCTTGTCATTTGCCTCCTAAATCCTCACCTATGAGTGTGGAAGCAAAGCCAAGTGCAGTGGCAAAGCAGCCTTCACACTACCGAGCTAGGTGGGTCAAAAAGGGGGGAAGGGAAGGTTAAAAAACTCCAGAAAACTCCACCCCCTGGAAGCTGCACTTCATACCCAGGGAGGAGCAGTGGGGCAGCGTGTTCTGTATCACACACTTGGACCACGGTAAAAGGCTCCATGGGACGGCAGAATGTGGGCAAATGTCCCAGCCCCCTGGCTCCAAAACTGAGCTCTGCTGCTCATGAGCTGCACACTGTGGAGCAAATTACTGAGTTTTCTTATGCCTAGATCTTCTCATCATAATACAGGGATAGTCATGCCCCTTTGTCAGGAAGTGGATGAGTGCATATCAACCAGTCTACCTAGCTGACTAGGAGCTCCACATATGCAAGATGGTGACTGTCTGCTGCCTACAGCAACCTCATCTTCCAAGGCCACAAAGTTCAATGTGAACCAGAAGACCTGATGTTCCCCATTGCCCATCACAGCAGGAGTTCTTACATGGTCTCTCCACCCAATTCCCCACAGGCCACACAAAGCGCTCTCACGCCTAAGGAGCACACTGAAACTGGCTCTTCCAGCCTTTCCATTTGATAGGTGGACATATATTAAGAAAAACAAACAAAAACACTTGTACATCTTCCCTCTAGCAAGGTTTATACAAATAATAATAATAATAATTAAGCAATTATTAGGAAAAGTGAGAGTGATTGGTTTTTTATGTCCTTTCATATTCTAAAGCAAAGGAAAAAAGATGCTTAGTTAGGTCTTAAAATGTACTTCAAGTATGCATACTTAAACCTACAAACCTGAAAATGAACTGTCAAGTTGAGCAGAAATCCTTTTTTGCTATACTTAATACTACATCTTAGATCTTATTACAACCATCCAAAAATATTCAGCACTTCCTGTACAAGGCATCAGTTTAGGACTCAGGCTCTGGAGACAGGGTGGGTTTGAATCTTAGTTCTGCCACTGACTTGCTATGTAACCTTGGGCCAGGTGTTTAACCTCTCTGTGCTGCAGTGTTCTCTATAAAATCAGAACTAATAGCACTAACCTCCTAACAAGGCATGTGAGGCAAAAGAATATAAAAATCTATGCAAAGTATCTATAATAGGGCTTGTTAAGGGAAAGGAGCAAATGTTAGCAATTACAGTTAGCTATTACTGAGTGAGATGTCACAGGTCTTGAGAGTAATGTGATAAGTAAAGGCTGGCTGGGCTAGTAAACCCTTCAGAGTTTGAAACAGTATTTTATAACAAAGTTCCTGAAAAACTCCACACAAGTATGTCACCTACTGCTATCACAGGAGAAACAGCATTGGCACGTTACATTTACACCTGGTCTGAGAGCTGCAGCGACTCATGATGAAGTCCTGTCTCCATCTCCAAACTCACTGCCCTGATTATTCTACTCTATGAAAAACCAACCATTGCATCTTGCTTTAAATCCCTTTGCTCAGCCGGGCGTGGTGGCACACGCTTGTAATCCCAGTACTTTGGGAGGCAGAGACCAGAAGATCCGGGTTCGCGGTCAGCCTCAGCTCGCTCTCTCTCTCTCTCTCTCTCTCTCTCTCTCTACTTAGTGAGGCCCTCCACAACTTCGTGAGACCCGGTTTCAAAATAAAGTATAAAAAAATAGGGCCGGGGGCGTAGCGCGGAGGTAGAACGCCCCTGCGTTCAATCCCGGGTACCGCAAAAAAAAAAAATCCTTTTGCTCATTTTGGAGCACACCACGGTCCTCATCTGAATGTTTCTTCAACACTAAAATGTCTGGCAAAACTCTGTCATCTCATTCCATTGCATGGATTCTACTCCATTGATGATCCTGCCTTAACAAGGATAAAAACACCTTCTGTTGGGGGCATTTCATTGCCCAGACAGTCCAAATCCCATCTAAGATAACTCAGAAGCCATGTTTATATTCCTTCTAGTTAAAGATGCAAATGTTTTTAACTTGAATTGATCTAGCCTAAAATAGCATCTTGAACATTTCATTGTGTTTATCTTTCCTATCCATCTCTTTTCAAGAATGTTACTAATAGGATAGTTCAAAATTATATACCTACAGAGAGCCTGTCATTGGGTCATACTGATCACATCACTTCATGTAACTCATCTTAATTCTCACAGTATTAGGAGGTAGGAACTATTATTATGACCTTTTGACAGGTGATAAAATGAGCAGGTAACTTGAATCAGCTTCCCAGAGTCAGGCAGCTGAAAATTACACATACCACTATGCTAAACTCTAATTCTTACCCTCCTTTTACCTTCCTTCCTTCTTCCTCCCTTCCTGCCTTCCACCATCCATTCACCTGTCAATCAATCTACCTGCCCATCTAACACTCATCCATCTGTCCATATATCCACCTGTCCTACCATCCCACCAAGCTCTTAACCAAGCAGTATATGGGAAAGAAGAAGAAATTAAAGCATATATTTAGAAAGAAACTTGAAGTTTAATGAATTCAAATATACCAGTAGGATGTGGTGGCTATAAAGTGCTCACTTGTAGTGGGCTCAGCATGGCATGCATTATTAAAGAAACACTGCCTTCAATGAGTGTCGATTTTTCACAATGAAAAAACGAGCTGTATCCAAGGAGCCCAGCAGATTTGAAGGCACATGTCCAATCCTGCTCTACAGCAGCCATGTTGCAAAGATATGAACATTATATCTGGAAGGAAAGACATAATCAACAATTGTTCCTTCTCTTTCAGTAGGAAGAGAGCTAGGTAGGAGTCTGTCTAAACTATCTTTCCTTCCTTAATGAAACTGCTATTGATTTTTCATCCTGGTGAATCATTGCCTTGAAGCAATTTCTTTTAGCTGCAGGTTCTCACATTTAATTTGGATGTATTCTTAAGGGAGAGTTTATCAATAAAATCTCCAGAGGAACGCAAAAGGGTTTTATTAGAAAGAAACAGCGAAAGCAATTTTATCAATTTTGTTAAGCACAAAGATGATCAGAGAATTATTAATGAATGGCATTTAAAGAGCAATTTCAATGTGAATATGGGTCATATCAACATAATCATCACTCCAAATGCTCTCAGTGGGTATAAACATTAAAGATTTCCAAGAGCAAAACATGAATTTGCCTACCCTCTGAGGAGAGAGCTATATTTGCCTTGGCCACAGGCCAGCCTTACAGTTGACATTGCTGACCAAAATTTATGTCTCTCCAATTTCTTTTAGCATGATCCTCTATTATATACTAAGTACTGAACAAAGCATGGTGATCTATGTGTTATCTTATTTGATCTTTATAACTATCCTAAGTTAAATACCTTCAAACCCAATTTTATACATAAAGAAAGTAGGCTTTAGGAGCCAAGCATGGTGGCTCATGCCATTAATCCCAGTACCTGAGTCTGGAACAGGAGAATTGCAGATTTGAGACCACCAGCCTTAGCAACTTAGCAAGGCCCTCAGCAACTAGGTGAGATCCAGTTTCAAAATAAAAAATAGGGCTGGGGGTGTAACTCAAAGTTAGAATGTCTCTGGGTTCAATCCCTAATACAAAAAAAAAAAAAAACTAGGCTTAAGGAACTTAGTATATATTCCCCAGATTTTATAATTACTAAATGAGAGTTAGTATTAAAGCTCATGGTATGTGTTTCCAGACTCCATAATGATGATTCTGAACTGTTGACGTATGCAAAGCACATTGATTCCCTTCTCTATATTTAAAAAGACTTTTAATAAATATTTTCATGACATTCATGAAGACCTCAGGACCACAGGTTTTTAGACTAATTGAGCTGAGTCTGTGCAAGGTGACAACCGCAAACCCATGTGCGTGTCAGAAAATAGGACAATTTTAGAATAAGAAAACATTCTTGAGGTTCAACCTTGACTACTGATACCATAAAATCCCACACGGGGGTGACTAAGTCCCTCTCAGAGGACAGCCCCCATCCCCCAATCCCTAAAAAGTGTGTGCATGTTCAGAGTAACACCGCCATGGACAGCACTCGTTCCAGAATTATCCAACACTGACCTTTCTTGGTCCTTCCTCTTTCAACTCTTGGTCTCCCCTTGACTCCTCTCCTGCTCTGCATCTCTAGTGTGTTCAGTCTATACTCTGTTCTACAAGTTGGCAGTTTGTTTTCTCCCTTCCGGCAGAGTTCCTCGACTAACTGATGGCCCACTCTTGCACTCCTCTTTCTCCACAAAACCTGCTCCAGGATTCCTGAAACTCAGACCCTGCTCTAGAAACCAGCTCAAACCAGGGGAGATACCTTGTAGTCAACATACAGCTAAGAACATGGTTCTTTCTTTTCTATTTGCCAACCACTTTCCTGTGCTTCTCTACTCTTGGGTTCCTAGTAAGTCATCCATTATTCCAGAAATTCATGTTCACTCCCAAGGAAATAGTGAAGAAAACTGAACAGTAACAACAACAAACAGAACAAAACAAAACAAAACAATAAACAACAATAGGAAAGTAAGTGGTTTGGCCATATCATAAGTACTGAGGCCTAATGTACATTTTACTGATTTAGTCAATTTAAACATTGTTTGGGGCATATTCACAATGCTATACCCATTTTTTCCTTTATTTCCAATATGGTTTTGAACTATATTTAAGAGACATCCCAATAAGTATTCTGGGTTTCTCAGAGAAATAGAAGCTCAATCTAGATTTTCCAAAGTTATTTGTGTATTTGAGCATGCATCCTTTCCTCTGTTCACTATACATCTATTGAGCTCAAAACTAAGCTAGATTCTGAATTAAAACTTTGAGGGAGTCACTGTCACTCTGAACTACATTATGTTGTGAGACTACAATATAAAAGTATACATATATATAAGTGAGGGGGCTGGGCATGGTGGTGCATGCCTGTGATCCCGGTACTTGGAAGGCTGTAAAGGGAGGATCTCGGGTTCAAGTCCAGCCTCAGTAAGTAATTTAGTGAAACTCTCAGAAACCTAGTGAGACCTTGTTTCAAAACAAACAAACAAAATTTAAAAAGGGCTGGAGATGTAGCTTTGAGATAGAATGCCCCTGGGTTCAATCCCCAGAACCACTAAATAAATAAATAAAACTTTGAGAGGTAATTATTTTATTTATTTATATTATCTGTAGATAAATAAATAGTAAGTAAAACTCTGAGGGAAGTGTAAAGATGAATAAAATAAGGTATTTCCCTGCAAGTTTTCTGTTCCCTGAGTACCACCTGTGGAACACCAGCCAACATCAGTGAAGGGTAATGCAAGGCAGGTTCTCTGCTGTCCCTCCCGTGTCCTTTCCCCTACTTCATATCTCACCTGCCACCCCTGTCTCCTCAACCTCTTCCTCACTTCTTGCCATCTTTCAGGTCTCTAGAACCCTACCTCTCACTCCTGTCCTTGCTTCAGGTGCCATAAACTGAAAGTAACAATTCTTGTGGATTTTCTAGGGCAGGTTCGCATTTAATTAATATGCCCTATTGTCCCCACAAGTTTATTTGTTAAATGATGTGCTTTTATTTATCCAGAAAATATAATCCTCGATATCCATGCCTCAAAGTGCCCTACTTCTTCTCCAGATAGAAAAATCAAATTCACTCGGCCTTGGCAACCAGTTATTGATGTGATCAACCCACTTAGCAAAGGTATGAGGCCGATCATTTGAAACCAGTTCCTCCTGTGTCAATAGTATGTACTATGGACACATTTACAAATTCTGTCCAATAATGTATAGACATCTCCTTCAAATGAGACTCTGAAATGCATGATGGCCTCCAGTCATACCAAATCCCACCTGGAGACAGGACCCCATTTTTAAAGCAACTGTTTAGGAGAACAAGTCCGTTATCAATAATATTCCAATTCACATTTAGCTCTGCTATTCACTCCACAACATGACTCTGCTTCCTCACATGTAACAAGGGGATAATAATCTCACCATCTTTTTTGTAAGATTCAATGAAATAAAGCATATAAAAGTAATCAATGGAAGTTGGGTATGATGGTGAACACCTGTAATCCCAGCTACTTAGGAGGCTGAGGGAAGAGGATCGCAAGTTCAAGGCCAGTCTGGGTAACTTAGTGCAGACCCTGTCTCAAAGTAAGAAAAAAATAAAAAGGACTAGCAGTGTAGGTCAGTGGTAGAGCATTTGCCTGGCATGTGCAGGGCCCTGGGTAACACACACACACACACGCACATACATACCCACACACGCATACTCATACACACACACACACACACACACACACACACGAGAAAGGCATTCAGGGATCAAGTAACTGATCAACATTACCATTATTACTGCTGCCATTACTGCCAGCACATCTTATAGGAGTTTTTTTTTTTTTTTTTTTTTTTTTACGGTACCGGGGGTTGAACGCAGGGGCATTCTACCTCTGCGCTACGCCCCCAGCCCTATTTTTTTATATTTTATTTTGAAACCGGGTCTCACGAAGTTGCAGAGGACCTCACTAAGGAGAGAAAGAGAGATAGAGAGAGAGACAGGGAGAGAGAGAGCGAGAGAGCTGAGGCTGGCCGCGAACCCGGATCCTCCGGTCTCCGCCTCCCAAAGTACTGGGATTACAAGCGTGCGCCACCACGCCCGGCTAGGAGTTTTAATAAGATTCATCTATTATTAATTTTGTGCAAGGCACAGTATCTTAGGTAGCTCTAAAGAGTTAAAATCAGCCTGAGGAAGCAAATTTTGGCTGCTGTACTCAACTTCCCCTTTGCAAAAATAAATAAATAAATAAATAAATAAATACTATTAAAATGCATGAAGTGTTTTAAGTCAAAGCTGTCAAATAAATTCCCCAAAATTACTAAATGAAAAATGAATCACTCAATTTTCAAAACTTTAAGATATTAAATTTTCAGGCAAATAGAAAGACTTCGGATGAATGTTTTTCCTTCCATCATAGCTTCCTATGTCAAATCTCCTCTGCTATTAGTGGCATCACTGTCATCTAAAAAACTGCACCAAAGGAGACATCCTTCTGCTTAATGTTGGTGACATTTATTTTTCACCCTGCGAAGGAAAAACACAAACCTCCAAACTGGAATTTTTAAACATGAATAATAATAATTATTAAAATCTTTGTAGACCAGTGATAGAGAACTGTTGTCTTTTCAAAGAAAGTAGGAAAAAAAAATCACTTTGTCAGTATCTGAGCCCATAATTATTGCCTCAGCTTCTCTTAAACAAAATGTAGATTTTTTAATAAATAGCTAAAACAGTTAATGGAACTGATGGTTGCCTCTCAGTAAAATTTATTAAGATAACAGTCATATTATTTCATGAATTTTGTTTATTGTTTTATCCTCTTCTTGTTTTACTTTGTTTTTTTCCCCTTGGTTATCAATTTTTGATCCATTGTAAGTGGACTGAAATGTACTCAGCCATATAGCTCTGAAAACAAAAAATTCAAATTTTCACTTAAAATTTTAAAAAACATGATTTCTACCTTTATAAACTACCCAAGAACTAAACACTGGTGACTACTTAATTCTGCATCATGTTTACTTTTTGTCCATTTTCATGAAAATATATTGAAATATTTAGAATTTAATAATTATTATTGAGAAAACTTCTGCAAAAGTGACACTTTGATGTAAGGAAACTAATCTGGGTACAGTGGTGCATACCTGCAATCTCAGTACTTGTGGTGCTAAGGCAGGAGGATCACAGGTTTGAGGATAGCACATGGTAACTTAGAAAGACCCTGTTTCAAAATTTAAAAAAAATGAAAAGGGTTAGGGGTGTAGCTCAGAGGAAGAACATCCCTGGGTTCAACCCCGAGCATCACACACACACACACACACACACAGAAATGTAAGAAACCTAGAATTATTTGACTTTTAAATGTGAACAATAGTTTGTTCAGTTTGATATATAATACAAAGTTTAATAATCCTTATGCTATTTTGTTTTGATTTTAAAACTAAATTAATAATACCATATATTACTTTTGTGAAGATTTACAGAAAACCAAAAAGACCACTAAAAAGAAAGAGCATTATTATTTGTCATACTTCTCTCTTCTATTCTCTAGTCAACTTTCATTTTTTAAAGAAAATGTGAAACAGAAGAGTGCAAAAGTATCATTAGAATTTCCAAGTCAAATATGGCATTGTATTAAATTACTATTTTGATATATGCATATTCTTGCTTTTCCATTAGGATAATCAACAAATTAAAATATATAAAAATGACCCCTGAGAAAATCTCAGGCTTCTTTTATGTGATTCCCCCTACACACACACACACACACACACACACACACACACACACACACACACTCCTCTCTAATAAATCCTCCTTTTCCACTAGGGAAGTCTTCCAGGTACTACAAAAAATAAAAATTAAAAATAAATGTGAGTACTTTCTCCTCCCCCTCTCTTATATTCTGTCTCTACAGCTAGTGGGTCGATTGGTATAGATATGAATATAGATGTACACACATACATATACATAAACCATATATATATATATATATATATGTATATACACACACACACACGATATTCATTTTCTGTCTAACCAATATTCAGAATGCACTTTGAAAGGCCAAGCACTTTAAAGTTAGGAATGTCTCATAAAAGGAATCTGCCTGCAGCTGAATACTGAGTTCACTCCTAACTCAGCTTCCTTTGAAAATTCACTCCAATCAAGCGAAATAGGATAAAAGCAGGAATACAGAATATTTTTACAGCCCCTATTATGAGACGGAGAGAACAGGAGCCAGGAGCCAGGAGATGACAGGAAGCAGAGCAGAGGGTCTGAAAGGCAGGGAAGGGCAAGATGAATGTGTTGGGCTGTGGAGACTGTTCTACTGTTGAGTGAGAAACCCTCGATACTGGCAGAGCTTAACTCTGCAGTTAGCTGTGAGTGTCCCCACTGGGTATTCAAGATTCAGAGCAGCATGTGTGCCTCTGTCCCCTCCACCCCAACATAAGAGGCTCCAACACCAGCCCCAACTGTCTCCTTCCATCTGACTGTCCCTGGGGTTCTGTCTTTATATGAGCCCACATGCTCCCTCAATCTCAGATTATCCGTAACGATCATCTGTCTCCATGCCTAATGATGTGCTCATCTCAGAGTGCTGGTTATCATTGCAGCATTTGTCTACGACCACAAATGACACACGATTCCTGATATACAATATTGTATTAGATACCAGAACATTCTATCAAAGTTTAGTGAAGAGAAATAGTGCTATCATGATTGGGAAAGATGACTATAAGCCTGACTATTAATTTAGGGCCAATGACATGGTCTTTGTAATACATAAACAGCATAATTCATCCAAAGCCCCTAGTATAGCACTTGGGATGCAGAACTATAACAGCTCTTTCTATTGTTTCAACAGTATTTCTCATATAATCTTTGTGTCCAAATGATGTTTTTGATACACTGCTATTGGGTTTTCTTTCTGTAATCATCTGTTTCTGTGCTACCTCAGCAACCAGACAGGAAACTCCCTGAGAATGGAGAAAACGGGAATCATCATTGTATCCTTCAGACTTGGAACACGTTATGTACCATGGAAAATGCCTCCTAAGTATCTGATAGCCAACTGAAGGAATGAAGGTGAGGTTTTGTACCTCTAAACTAAGTAGGATGATGATGAGTGCGCTCAACAGAGTATCAGCTTCTGATTTCACCTCTACCAGTGATTTCTTGCATTACCTCAGGCAACCCACACACAACTGCCCACATAGTTCATAGGGTTCTGATAAGTTCACACTGGATAGCAAATGTGAAGGTGAAGGCCAAGTGTTATAATTTGGATTTTAAATGACCCACAAAATTCATGTGTTAAGTTAAGCAGCCAGGTTCAGAGGCAGGGCGCAGCTAGAGGCGGGTCCCTGGGTGTGTAGCCATAGGACTAAATAGGTCCTTTGCTCCTTCCCTTGCTCTCTCTGCTTCCAGATGCCATTACTGACAACAGCTTTTCTCCATAATGCGCCGTGCTGCTGTCTGCCTTGGAGCCGGCCGACCATGGACTGAACCTCTAAAACCATGGGCCCACGTGAACCTTTCCTCCTCTTATAAAGTTCTTTCCTCCTCCTAGAAGTTGTGTTTGCCAGATATTTTGGTCACAGGGACTGAAAAGCTGAGTAAAGCACCCAGGATGTAGTGAATGACAGTCACTTCCTCTCCCACAGACTCAGTTTCCTAAATTGAAACACTGGAGGTTGTACTAACTCCAGCTTTGCAGGAGCCCATGAAATTCCTAGACCAAATAACTCTGAAGTTCTCAGATAAATAAAAACAAAATCACATCAAATGGGACATACATTTTCTAGAAGCAAAGATTTTTTCTTTTTTATCCCTCTCATTTTTCTCTATATCATTTGTCTAGCTTATTTCATTTCTTCCACATTTACCTCCCAGTGAGATCCCAGGGCCAGTCACTGAAGGTTCCTGGCAGTCTCCAGACCACCCGCTGCTTCCCCCCAACTGGGGCTCAGAGGAGGGGGAGAAGGCACCCTTCACAGCCACACTAGAGAATGGCCCTGTCCCCCCGGAGCAAGCTCTGAATAGACTTTTTTGTGTGTGTGGTACCTCCAGCCCTATTTTTTATTGTTTATTTTGAAACAGGGTCTCACTAAGTTGTGGAGGGTCTCACCAAGTAGCTGAGGCTGGCCGCGAACCTGCGATCCTCCTGTCTCAGCCTCCCAAGTACTGTGATTACAAGCATGTGCCACCACGCCCGGCTCTGGCTAAACTTCTGAGTGGGAATTCTTCCAGGAACTGAGGTGGCAAGGAGCCCTAGTCACTACACACTGCAGACCCACTGAGCTTGACTACTACCACCCTCTCTCTGCACCTGCTCCTACCTCCAGGATCATGATGGCCCATTCACCCAGATCCCTCCCTCCACCGCCAGGCAGGCCCCAGGTTACGCCTGCACCACCAGGCTGTGCCCAGCATGTGCTACCAGTCAATGATGCTGATCCTACTCCTCCCCACTTGTGTGACGTTGCCCGATACTCTCACCCCACACCAAATGTATTAAATTGGAATACAAATAAATATGTTTCCTCTCCCATAAAATGCCTACCCTTACGTTCCCTGCTCCTTGGGAGCATTTGGAGACATGACTGGGATTATGGGTTTTGGTCATTAGCTTTAAAGCTTCCAAAAACCATGCCTCTGGCTCTGGCTCAGAGACAACTCTACCTACTTGCTGCCCACTGTGAGAAACCAAGAGGGGGCGCAGAGTCTGGTGTAAGGCCTGCTGGCTCTGGAGGGAACCTCAAGTATTATTTATTTTTAGTTGGCAAAAGGTTTTCTTCTTATTTTTTTTTTTCTGGTACTGGGGATTGAACTGAGGATCATTCTACCTCTGAGCCACACCCCCAGCCCTATTTTATTTTTTATTTCAAACCAGGGTCTTGCTAAGTTTCTGAGGGCCTGGCTGCTAACCTTCAATCCTCCTGTCTCAGCCTCCCAAGTACTGGGATTGCAAGTGTGTACCACCATGCCAGGCTGGCCAAAGCTTTTTTTTGTGTGTGTGGTACCGGGGATTGAACCCAGGGGCGTTCTACCTCCACGCTACACCCCCGGCCCTATTTTTTTATACTTTATTTTGAAACCGGGTCTCACGAAGTTGCGGAGGGCCTCACTAGGTAGAGAGAGAGAGACAGAGAGATAGAGAGAGAGAGCCAGCTGAGGCTGGCCCCGAACCCAGATCCTCTGGTCTCCGCCTCCCAAGTACTGGGATTACAAGTATGCGCCACCACACCTGGCTTTGGCCAAGGCTTTTCTTAACATACATGCTGGACCTCTCTGAAAACACCAACCTCACTTCTGGTCTTGTGATATGAGCTGGAGGCTGGGCTCCTTCCATTTCCACAAGTGTCTGTCATTGACCCTTGGGTCAGGGACAGGTGCTAGCCCTGCATGTGCTTCTGTCCCCCAGGAAACAGGGGATGCGTGGAGTGGGATAAAAGACCGCCGTCCTGCCCATACTCCACTTTGTAGAACTTCATGGTGGAGTCGTATTTTAAAATGCTTTATTTTCTTCTTTAACTAAAGAAGTACTCTGAAAGCAAGCAAATAAAACAAAAGCCCGTGCCTCCCAGTGTCCGGCAGAGATTGCCTTCAAAACTGTGTCAACTAGGGCCGGGCGTGGTGGCGCATGCTTGTAATCCCAGTACTTTGGGAGGCGGAGACTGGAGGATCCGGGTTCGCGGCCAGCCTCAGCGCACTCTCTCTCTCTCTCACCTCTCTCTACTTAGTGAAGGCCCTCCGCAACTTCGTGAGACCTGGTTTCAAAATAAAGTATAACAAAAAAATAGGGCCGGGGGTATAACGCGGAGGTAGAACGCCCCTGGGTTCAATCCCCGGTACGGCAAAAAAAAAAAAAAAAAAAAAACTGTGTCAACTCCACAAAACCATCATTTGACTCATTTTCATGCCAGAGTCTTTACCACCTTACTCCCTTTCCCCAGCCAAACACGTGGTTCGCCTATGCCAGTAACGCAGTCCTAGCAACAATTCTCTCACCTATGGAGCATTTAATATTTGCCAGGCATCGTGCTGCGTGCTTTAATACCTTATCCAATTTCATACCTTAAAAAACCTTCTGGGGTAGCTATCAATAACTTTCCTTTACATATTACGGCAAGGGCTAGAATAAATGCTATATTAATGTTTAAGTTAGGGAAGGAATGTAGGCTACGTAGAGTATCGAGGCATGGAGATGAACAACGGGCCCCAACAATGCACGCTGTAGTAAGAATGAAGCTGGACACAAGCCAGTTTCATCCAACACCAAAATGCCTCTATGATGGACTAACGGGTAACGTGGGCCATTCTTGGCACTGATTTTTAGATGATGTCTCCTCCTGTGCAAATATACAGGTCCCACAGCTGCTTCCTCTGGTCCGGTCCTTGGGAAGCTTCTTCTCTGTCCAATGTTCAGGAATCCTGACCTTCTAGTAAGTCTTGGTTGTCTCTGCTCTTTTCTGTTTATTTGTTTTTGTTTTTGTTTTTGTTTTTGTTTTTGTTTTTGTGGTACTGGGGATTGAAGCTGGAGGCAATCTAACTTCCAGCTACACACCCAACCCTTTCTGTTTGCTTGTTTATTTGTTTTGTTTTGAAACAGGGTCTCACTAGGTTGTTGAGAGTCTCACTAAGTTGCTGAGAGGCTGGCCTTGAACCTGTGATGCTCCTGTCTCAGCCTCCCAAGTACTGGGATAACAGGTGTGCACTGCTACACTCAGATCACTCACTCTTGCTCGCTGTCTCTCTCTCTCTCTCTCTCTTAATCTGTCTTTTCTCCTAAATCAAAATACTCATCTGAATCACTGATTTTAGCTCCCATTTTGAATGAACTACTGCACTGGCTGTACCATGAGGCTCCACTACCCACTCCCTCACAGCAGGCTCTGTTGTCCTCTGCATCATCGGCCCATGTGGAAGAAGAATGCGGCCTGTACTTAAAACGGGGAAGGGAGAATGGACCCGGAGAGCACATGCCCCAGTTCTGTCTCTACTTCTCCACTCTCTCTTCCTGGCCCTCATTTTGTTCACTTGTTAATGAGGCCAATTTTGCTGATCTCAAAGTCGCTTCCAGCTTGAAAATTCTATAAGAAAATTTATATTTCATAAAAGCCAAGCATGGTGGAACAAACCTGTAATCCCAATACTTAGGAGGCTGAGACAGAAGGATCACAGGTTCAAGACCAGCCTCAGCAACTTAGTGAGGACCATCTTCAACTTAGTGAGATCTTGTTTCAAAATAAAAAATAAAATAGGGCTAGGGGTGTAGCTCAGAGGTAGAACACCCCTGGGTTCAATCCCCCAGCACCATGCACACACACACACATATAAAAAAATATGTTTCATAAGAATCCAAATAATTATAATAATCTTTGAAACCATTAAATAATCAGTTATACTTGAACTGATCTCTGCTGCCAGTACTGACATCAGGGTTGAGACTGCTAATTTAATCACCCTAAAACACAGCCCCTAACCGTCCAATAAATTCAGTATATCCTGCATTTGCCCTTTCCTACATTTTCTAAGCTCTGGATTCTTTAATGGGCCCAGAATTTCCATTATGCAACTTAAGTGTAGTCACTCCAGATTAAATGGCACCATTAAATCCAACCCTTTGACATTTTGAATTGAAGACCTACAAGGAAAGGCACTACTTTCAGGCTAGTGTAGGGATATCAGGTATCGGAGACATGGACTCCACATCTGTTCACTAATTCATTCTGAACACTGCTTCAACATACCCGCAAATCTGATTTTGGGCCTTGGGTTCTGTAATAATTAAATCATTCTCCTGTGAAAGCTGGCTCACCTATTTCAAAATCAATCAAGGGCAAATAAATCAGTGTCTAACAAAGATGAATAAGACACGGCAAAGCCTAACTTTTAATGCAGCACTAGCTTTAACACTGAATGCAAAATGCTTTTCAAAAAACTTTTTAAAACTATTCTTGATTTGTAAAAATCCTGGTGAGAAGGCAGAGTTCCTTTCTTGAGTATTATAAATAAGACTCTCTAGGGGGAAATTTCTCCCTGTCAAAGTTTACTCTAATGAAAATGTCTTCAAGCTATCAGAAGGACTTGAAGAGCAAAAGTCACTTTCTCAATGACTTAAAAAAAATTAACCTAAGGAGTGAGGAGTGGTTAAATATCCATGAAAATTTTCTCCAACCTCCCCTTCCTAGTCATCTCATCATCATCCTTTAATGACCTTATTGGCTACTTTAGAATTTAATGAACAGGAAGCACATGGGCTTCCATAGTTAATATTCTAGAGCTTTTAAAAAATTAGAAGCAGTGAGTAAAGAATATATTCTTTTTTTTTTTTCTTGTACTGGGGATTGAACCTAGGGGCATTCTGCCTCTGAGTTACACCCCAGCCCTTTTTATTCTTTTGTTTTGAAACAGGGTTTCATTAGGTTGCTGAGAGTCTTCCTAAGTTGCTGAGGCTGGTCTCAAACCTGCAATCCTCCTGCCTCAGCCTCCCAAGTACTAGGATTACAGGGGTGCACCACCACACCTGGGAAGAATATATTTTTAAAACATCAAGCATAAAGCCAGGCGTGGGGGCGCACACTTGTAATCCCAGTACTTTGGGAGGCGGAGACCAGAGGATCCGGGTTCGCGGCCAGCCTCAGCTCTCTCTCTCTCCCTGTTTCTCTCTCTCTCTCTCTCTCTCTCTCTCTCTCTCTCTCTCTCTCCTTAGTGAGGCCCTCCGCAACTTCGTGAGACCCGGTTTCAAAATAAAGTATAAAAAAATAGGGCCGGGTGCGTAGCGCGGAGGTAGAACGCCCTTGTGTTCCATCCCCGGTACCACACACACACACACACACAAAAAAACATCAAACATAGCCAGGTATGGTGGCACACACCTGTAATCCCAGCACTTGGGAGGCTGAGACAAGATTGAAGGTTCATGATCAGTCACAAGAGACCTTCAGCAACTTAGTAGACTCTGTTTCAAAATAAAAATAAAATAGGGCTGAGAGTATAGCTCAGAGGTAGAACATCCCTGGGTTCAATTACCTATCAAAATTTTAAAAAAAAATGTTTGGCCAGGCGTGGTGGCACACACTTGTAATCCCAGTACTTGGGGGCTGAGACCAGAGGATCCAGGTTCGCGGCCAGCCTCAGCTACTTAGTGAGGCCCTCCGCAACTTTGTGAGACCCAGTTTCAAAATAAAATATAAAAAATAGGGCTGGGATGTAGCTTGGAGGTAGAATGCCCCTGGGTTCAATCCCCAGTACCACCAAAAATCAATCAATAAATAATAAATAAAAATAAAAATAAAAATAAAAAAATGTCTCACATCAATACAACTCAGAGGGAAATTCTTTTTGGTGCTCTTTTGGAACAGGTCTTCATGGGCCTTGGTCAACTTGTTCCACACATGATCATTAAATGCAACCTTCCTACTTGGAAACAGAGCTGGGTCTTGCTCTACTTTGTAACTCACAGCACGGTACTGACATCTAGGAAGTGCCCCAAGAACTATTTGCTACATGATCAGAACCTTAAAATTCAAGAAGGCAAGAAAGAGAATCTAAGACCTCTCAGATCAAAACTTTTCTCTTCTATTAAAACAATCAGTAAAGTTCAAGGAATGATAACATTTTTTTCTGATTTACAGAAGCACTGAATAAAAGGTTCTTATGAAGCTGGGCATGATGGCACACGCCAATAATCACATTCTTGGGAGACTGGGATCGGAGGATCGCAGGTTTGAGGCCAATCTCAGCAATTTAGTGAGACCTTCACCAACTTAGCAAGACCCTATTTCAAAACATATTTCAATACATATCATGTATTTGTATCATCTCCTCACCTCATGACTTACAATAGAGATTTGTATATAAAAGACACTTTCTGAATGGAGGGTATATATATTTTATTTATTCAGGAACACATACACAACAACTTATTTATAGACTCAGAAGAAAAATTTTCAAAAGTTCAGGCTCCATGCTAAAATCACACCTGTACATCTTTATCTTTCTTTTATCAAAATCTGAGCCTATCGTTTTTTGTGGATATTAAATTTTCCTCTTAAAAAGTAAGTCTTGAATCACATTAAAATTATCATAAAAATTGTTTTTGGCAATTACATACCCATGAGAATTAAAAGGAGTTGTATACAGAAAGTTATATTTATGATGAAAAGTGATCCTTAGAAATATGAAGTACCAAATAAGTGTAAGGTGATCAAGCATAAGCTAAACACACCCCCATTTTTGTCTTTTTAAAAATGTAATAAAAAGGTTTTCTCTATGGTCACAATACTATAATATTTAAAATGTTTTTCAAATGAAAAAAAGAGAGGTCTTGCTGTGTGGCAAGGTGTATTGTGTGTGTGTGCGTGTGTGTGTGTGTGTGTGTGTGTGTGTGTGTGTGTGGTATGTAGTATATTCTAAATTAAGATATGGTTTACAGGCAACCCTGGTTCTATGGATCGATAACAACACATAACTTAAAGGCATCCCTAGGGTAAAGAAGCAAAAATAACCTTTTTAGTTGTCACAAATAGCGTACTAAAAAAAGCAAGAACACACACTCACATACGTGTACAAGAATATTAGGCAAGGCCTAATATTTTATGGCCCAAGTGGATTAGTAATGTTGGTTTGGAGATACTGTTTTCAGCATCAGTTGGACACCATGTAAGAGAACAAGTCTCCGCTGCAAAGATGTCAGATCCTCATTCACGGCGTTCCGATTGGATTCTCTTTGAACATATGCCCTTTCAAGTGAAATTAATCAATCTCTTTATCACTCTCACTGCATCTGGAGCCATAATCATTACCCAACTGCTGAGAAAGAAATGAAACCTCTAATCGCACAGGGAGTTGAGCTTAGTGTTCAAAGCAGGAAAGTTTTTATTAAGTTCTAATTTGAAAAGTGATTTTTCATGGCTAGCCATACAAGACATACTATGAGCAAGAGGCTGTGCAACTATTGCATGTTATCAACATGTGAACTTAGACTTTGCTTATATTTACCCATGATTGAATCCTAAAATCAGTTTATGATACTCAACATGTAAAAATCCATCTGATTCTCTGAATTTAACATAAATGCTGATGTCAAACATGTGAATGCTTAGTAATTTATAATCCTCAAATTTTCCCACCTGCAATCTTAGGAACCCCACTTACAAAGACTGTAAATAAACCTACCGAAAAGCAATGAAAAATACTCTCACTTGTAACTTTTTGAACTTCAGGAATCTTGAAAGTACTTGGGTGAGCTATAAATATAGCTGCGCTTTACTCTAAACTACACTGCAGAACCCATTCGTGTTAACTAAAATACATTGTCCAATTGTCTTAGCTTAAAAAAATTGAACATGCTTTCCCAGAAGAAAAGTTTCAGTATGAAATTACATTTTTAAAATCACATTTCAGAATGCAATAAGCACTTATCATGCACCATGTAGTTGAATGATAAATACTAGTTACATACGATAATACACAATATAAATAAGTGCTAAAACAAAAACAAGACATTTAACTCCCAAGGGGCTAGAATTTTAGAACACTAGACATAGCCTACAGAATTGATCTTTAAACAGAATTTTTAAGAAAAAGAAAAATAATACAGTGCCTATTCCCTATTTGAGTCAGGTTCTCACAGCAATAAACTAAGGCTAAACGGCACTGGTCATAGTCTGCTATCTCTTAATAGTCTATAAGTGTAACTAAAATGTTTATTAACATGGTTCATTGATGCTTTAACAAGTATTTGCTACATTGGTTTGATTGCTGGAAAAAGAAAAGATTTCCCATAGGGTCTTGGATTGTCCTTCTGGACATGAGAGGGAGCAGTGATCATTAGAAGTCAGTTCCTGACCATTATATTCCAATTGAGTTTTCAAACACTGTGAGCTTCTATAAGGCAGAGAGTACTGAAAGCTAAGTTTGACTCCTATGTTTAATAGCCAGAAAGTTTTTAAGAATCTATATAGGTCCCAATATTATCACTTTTAGAACAAAAAGTAGCGTAATCACTGAATAATAAACTTAATGACCAATTATGTTAAGATACAAGGTCTATAATATTTTAAAAAATCTGTAGAGTCAGGAGTGGTGGTGTATGCCTAAAATCCCTGTACTCAGGAAGCTGAGAAAGAAGGATCACAAGTTTGAGGCCAGTCTCAACAACTATCATGGCCCGCAGCAACTTAGTGAGACCCTGTTTCAAAATAAAAAATAAAATAGAGATGGAATGTAGTTCAAAGGTCGAATGCCCCGAGGTTCAATCCCCAGTATCACATACACACACACACACACACAATCTATTGTACTTGTTTGCACTAACAAAGAACAATCTGGGGAGAAAAGACAATTCTATTTAAAATAAATAAAATATTTATGAATAAATTTAACAAAAGAAGTACAATACTTATACACTGAAAGTTATAAAACATTACTGTGGGAAACTAAAGACATGCAGAGACATTCCATGTTCATGGTTTGGCAAACTCGATATTGTTAGTGTAGCAATTATTCAAAAATTTACCTATAGATTCACCACAATATCACAATTTCAGCAGGCTTTTATAAAGAAATTGTCAATGTGGTCCTAAAATGGAAATGAAAATCGAATTGACTTGGAAGATCAAAAATGATTTTGGAAAACAGACAAAGTTGGAGGACTTTAACTTTCCAATTAAAAAAAAAATTAAACTTATTATAAAGCTATAGTTACAAAGACAGTATAGTACTTGCATTAGAACATATAATAATCAATTAAACAAAAATAACAATTAAAAATAAACCCTTATATTTATAATAAATGCAATTAATTTTTTTTGCAGTATTGGGGATTGAACCCAGGGCCTCATGCATGCTAGGCAAGTACTCTACTACTGAACTACATCTCCAGTCCTGATCAATTGATTTTTTTTTTTTTTTGCGGTACCGGGGGTTGAACGCAGAGGTGTTCTACCTCCGTGCTATGCCCCCGGCCCTATTTTTTTTTTTTAATACTTTATTTTGAAACCGGGTCTCACGAAGTTGCGGAGGGCCTCACTAAGGAGAGAGAGAGAGAGAGAGAGAGCTGAGGCTGGCCGCGAACCCGGATCCTCCGGTCTCCGCCTCCCAAAGTACTGGGATTACAAGCGTGCGCCACCACGCCCTGCCTTGATCAATTGATTTTTGAATAAAGAAGCCAAGAAAATTCAATGAAGTATAGTTTTTTCCATTAAGTTATGCTGGGACAATTGGTTAACTACATACTAAAAAGAACTTAGAATCTTACTCATACCATATAAACAATTAATTCAAAATAGACCACAGCACCAAGTGTTGTACACATGTATGTTCAACATGTATGCTGTACATATGTATGTTTCATTATGATGTGACATTACAATGAATCAATAAAATTATATTTAAAAATAGATCATAGACCTAAATGTAAGAGCTAAAACTACAAAAAAATTAGAAGAAAACATAGGGAAAAATTTTTGAGACATTGAATAAGGCAAAGATTTTTTATAAGATCAAAAGTATAATCCATATATATATATATATATTTTTTTGCGGAACTGGGGATGGAACCCAGAGATATTCTACCTCTGAGCTACACCCTCATCCCTAGTTTTTTATTCTTTATTTTGAAACAGGGTCTCACTAAGTTGTGGAGGGCCTCACTAAGTAGCTAAGGCTGGCGGTGAACCTGCGATCCTCCTGTCTCAGCCTCCCAAGTACTGGGATTACAAGCGTGCACCACCACACCCGGCTATAATCCATAAATTTAAAAAAATGGTAAACTGTACTTTGTCAGTATACAAAACTGTTGCACTTCAAAAGATACCATTACAAGCTGAAGACAAACCATATACTAGGAGAAAATATCTGCAAACCTCATGTCTAATAAAAACTTGTATCCAGAAGATACAAAGAACTTCAAAAATCCAATAATAAGACAAACCATCCAATTTAAAAATACAAAGATTTGCTAATACATTTCACCAAAAAAAACACACACGTGTCTAATAAATAGTAGTAGAGGTAGCATCATTAGCCATTAGTGAAATACACATCTAAATCACAAGATATTGTTTCACATCTGCTAAGAAATTACTACAATCAAAAAGACAGACAATAACAAATGTTAACAAGAATATGGAGAATCCAGGATCTTCATATATTGCTGGGGGGGGATAAAAGATGGTACAGCCACTTTGGAAAACAGGTTGCAGCTCATAAAAATTAAACATGTATTTGCTATACAATCCAACAATTCCACATACATAGTATCTATGCTATTCAAATGCTGTGTCTTCAACTGTAAAATAAATTGGGCTCTTTGTGCTGCATCCAACCGCCTAGGGCTACTGTGAAGTTCATGTGAGACAAGTGAAAGAGAAGGGGTTAGAACAACTTTTTGACCTTATTATCAAATATAAAGGTACCACTTGCACACTTGCTTTTCCTCATTTAGACTCTGAAGATGAAAGATGCTAATCCTGTCGACCCATCTAAGCTCAAATCCAGGTTTGGTCAAATAGCCCCCACACTGTCAGCTCTAAGAAAATGTTGAGACTACATTCTGCCTTGTTGTTGCTTTGGACAGAATCCCACAGTTCTTGCTTTGAATACAATAAAATAGAGTTTCATGAAGAGAGATGTCAGGGAAAAACATTGAAAGCCCAATATTTGAAACAAATAGGTGCATAAAGAATGTCATTAGAAAAAAAAAACAGTAGAAATGGAAATAAAAAAACCCACATAGTTTAGAAATTAAAGCACAGAAAAAAAGACCATCTAATGGCCACTTGAGGGAAATTATATTTAGTATTAGGTTCATGCCTATTTATCCAAACTGCATTATATTCTACATGTCAGAAGGTGGAAGACAACCAGGCATGGTGGTGTAGTCTTGTAATCCCAATATTTTGGAGGCTGAAACAGGAGCATCGCAGGTTCATGGCCAGCCTCAGCAACTTAGGGAGGCCCTCCACAACTTAGTGATACCCTGTTTCAAAATTAAAAAATAAAATAGGGCTGGAGATGTAGCTTGGAGGTAGAAAGCTCCTGGGTTCAATCCTCAGTACAAAAAAAAAAGGCAGAAGACATGGAATGCATCTCTTCAAGTAACACTTATTTGCTAGTAACAAAGAGTAACATATTTTGGTGCTTAATATGACTTTGACATGTAATATTTACAATGAGTACTGAAAATTTTGTTTGGGCACATACTATAGCATATATATGAACTAGACTTCCTTTGGATTTTCTTATTTATTCCCATTTTGCTGATAAGAAGGTAGAATCAAGAAGTTAAGGAGCTTGCCGAAGGTCACACAGTTTGGCTTAGAACCCAGTCTGATTTCAGCGCTCATGCTCTGACCACTCCACCACCCCACCTAGCATGCAGTGTCAGTTCCTTTAAGACTTACATCAGTATTTGAAAATGGCATAAAATTCCAAACAATATACCGCTAAGTAATCAAGCCTCAAAATAGTTTCCGTCCTTCCTTCTTTTTTTTTTTTGTGGCACTGGGGACTCAGGGGTATTCTACCCATGGACCACTTAATTGTAAATTTTTATACATCTTCTTAAGTTGCCCAGGCTGGTCTCAAACCTGTGATCCTCCTGTCTGAGCCTCCTAAGCACTAGGATTATAAGCATGTGCCACCACTCCCAGCTTCAAAAGTTTTCTCAAAAAAATAAAACATTAAAAAACCTAAAAATGCAGCTTCCTTTCAACATTGTGCATATACTTAGCAATAGAAATCTTTGAGCAGCTGCATTCAATTAAAAAATTATTAACCCTGAGGAAAAATACACACACACACACACACACACACACACACACACACACACAGAATCTATGTTATTCCTACCATTTATTGGGGTACTTTGGCAATGATATGCTTATGAATGAAATCAGCCATTGGATGATAAACCTATTTCTGCAATGGCTTTTTAGTTTTTACTTTTTTGGGGAGTGGGACTAATCAATGTACGGGGGTAACAATATCACAGATTCTCCCAATAATTCATAGTTTGGGTCCTATATTAACTCAAAAAAGTAACAAAAGGATGAGATGGTTAATTCATGGTCAGACTTTGGTGAAGCAAATCAGCTTTAATGTACATATTATTGAAAAAAACAGTAAATATGAGTGGTGTTAAGTATGCACCTTTTAAATTATTTTAATTATTTCTATAAATCTCATATATAATCTATGGCACTAATTATATTGCACAGATGTCAACTGTAGCGGTAAAGTTTTGGGAACTTTGTTGAAATATAAAATAACTGCATGGATAGAATAAAGTGAATAGAAACCCCCGTGAAGGTGGGCTTTTTAATTCCAATCAAGATTGGCAGTGCTTTATATCCCCTGAGGTCATGACCATAAAGATATTAATGAGGTAAGATTTTAGGGTTGCTTCATGAATTCATAATATTATCATTTACTCTTCAATTCATGTTTCAATCTCACTTTGATAAGTCTGATTTGTTTTGAACTTTGGCTCTTATATTTCTTTGAATAGAAAACTATATTTCTTAGTTAACTATAATTCAAACTTAAATTTAATATCAAAATTATGGCATGGAAGACAAAGTTCTAGGAATATATATTCAGGTGTTATAAAAGGATTTCTCCATTGATAATCTGGCCATAAATCGGAAAGTTTTCCCATATCAATCACAAATTCAATAGCTCAGTTTGACCCAAATCATGTAGAAGCAATGAACATTTAAATTAGGATTTGTTTGTAGTTATTCTTATTTTTTATACTTTTATTGATGTATTATAGTTTCACATCATAGTGCAGTTCATAGTGATAGTGACATACACGCACACAGCACTTGGTGGGCTTTCCCCCAGCTCCCTCCCCACTCCCCCCTTCCCCATACAGGATATTGAGATTGACACTGGTGTTCTCACATATGTACATAATGTCAATGGAAGTGATTCCTTCATTGATTCTCCCCCCCCCTTCCCTTAGACCACCTCTCTGTTTCCACTGGAGTTTCTTCATTATCTGAAGTCCCTCTGAAGACTCAATTACTCCCTAGCTTCTGCATATGAGAGGAAATATGGGACCCTTCGCTTTCTGTGACTGGCTAATCTCATTTAACATATTTTTCTCCAGGTCCATCCATTATCCTGCAAATAGCATAATTTTGTTCTTCTTTATTGCTGAGTAGAATTCCATTGTGTGCATATTCCGTAATTTTATAATCTATTCATCTGTTGATGGGCACCGAGGTTGGTTCCATAATTTGGCTATTATGAATTGTGCTGCTATAAACATGGATATGCATATATTACTATAATATTCTGATTTCAGTCCCTTTGCGAAGATACCCAGGAGTGGTATAGCTGGATCATTCCCAATTTCCTGAAGAATCTCCACATTGACTTCTACAAAGGCTGTACTAATTTGCAATCCCACAAACAGTGTAAAAGAGTTCCTATTTTCCCACATCCTCACCAGTATTTATTTTATTTGCCTTCTTAATGATTTCCATTCTGATTGGGGTTAAATGGAATCTCAGTGTAGTTTTGATTTACATCTCCCTGATTGCTAATGACATTGAACATTTTTTCGTATATATATTGGCCATTTGTATCTCTTCTTTTGTGAAGTGTCTATTTAGTTCAACTGCCCATTTCTTGATTGTTTTTTTTTTGTGTGTTAAGTCTTTTAAGTTCTTTGTACATTATAAATATTATTAGGCTTTCCTTTTAAAGTTTTAACCTGGAAAATGTTTGGTGGACAATTAATTCTATTATGGACAGATTTTGTAATACATGCGCAAAGAGAATAAGTAGGTCAATTACCATAAGATTAACCTAGTTTGAAATGCTTTCTAATCCAGAATAAACAGCCAGTAATAAAAGTAATAAAAAGTAAATGACAAAACATCCCACCAATGTGGGAGGCATGACATTTGTATACATTTTTACATCCTATTACCCCATTATAATGACAGTGTGATGGTGCGTAGTTAGAGCTTGTTGGCCAGAATAACTTGTTAGCTAAAATGACTTCCTATTGTTGCTCAAAAATGGCCCCAACCTGGCCCTAATACAGGGAAGTTAGCCTGGGAAAAATCAGACCAGGATCTTGGTAGGGTAGTTAACGGTTTGTTGGTAACAACATATTGTGCTATAGTAACAACCCATTGTGCTATTATGCTAACAGCTTATGTTCTTGCTTCTGTACGCTCCACTTGGCTTGCTCAACTGCTAGAACTGTTGGGAACTTCTCACCGCTACTTTGAGAACCTGTACTTCTTACCCCCCCCTCCATAGCTTGTGGCTTTGTAGTTTTGCTCTATAAAAGAAGCCCTGAAAAACAGCAAGCTATTGCACTTGGGTCTGACACCCAGTGTAGTCCCAGCCAGTAATAACGACTTTCTATTGGCATTACCTTGGGTCTGATTGGTCATCTCTGGTGGTCTTACCTCACAACAACAGTGAAGGCACCAAAAGATACAACACAAAAAGGTCAGAAATATAGCATTGGAAGTCAAGGATGCAGAAATGAACTCTGGAACATGAAGAACAGAGAGAGGAGTTCTAAGCCTTTTGGCAAGGTAAAAGAAGCTACAAATTAAGTGCCAACAACAAAAAGACAATTTATACCAGTAGAACTCAGGGAAGGCCTGGGAACTAGAGACAATCAGGAGGAGCAAGGCTCATGGTTTGAAATGGAGAATAATTAATAGTCCATAAACAGAATTAATTAGTACCCTAGACACTTTCTTTGGCCCTTGCCAATCTCTGCAGGAAAAATAAATAAATAAAACCAGTAAAATTCATCTCCTCAAGAGAATGTTTTTGAGAAGAACAAGGTAGAAGGCAACAAGGAGTTATCCCATTCAAAAGACAAACGAGTTGAAAGAGAGCCACCTCCACCGAGACCTCTCCCTTGGCCCTTTTTTCAGTACGGCAGTGTTAGAAGTGTTCATCTTAGGAGACACTGAATAGCCCCTGTACCGAGGACTGCTTACCCTAAGTCTCTTTTCTCTTTGTACATGGCTGCCCAAACACAGGCTCCATCCGCCACCTCCCCTTGTGGCTAGGAGTGACCAGGTGCCTCCCCTTCTTGCCGATGGGACATGAGCAGCAGTGATGGGTCATGGTGGTTTGCAAGCCCATCTGTAAATCCTTTGCTACTCCTCCCATCAAGAGGTGGGAGCTAAGAACCCTTTTCAGAGGCTTCTGTGTAACCAATGGAATGCAGCATTCGTGACTCCCGGGCTAGGCTAGAAGGAGCAGTGCAACACTTGCCTATTCCTCTGTGGAAGCTTGCTCTGGGAGTCTGCAGCCAACATGTAAGAATTCTGTCTACCCCCCACCCCCAATGTGGAGACACACAGAGAGAAAGAGGTAGCTGAAGGGTACCACTGTTCCAACCTTCACTGATTGAGTCTTCCCAGTTCAGGCACCAGGTATGTGAGTGAGGAATCCTCTTGGAAAACCTCAGTCCCTGCTACCAAGTGACCACCTAGTCAAGCCCTGTGATCAAAATCAGTGACTGCAAACAAAATCAATAACTATTATGGTTTTAGGCCACTATCTTCGGGTGAGCTATTGCATAGCAATAGAGAATTGGAGCATGTGCGCAACTTCTGTGTCATATATTTGCAATCCCTTGTTCCAGACTTGAACCCTGTGCTCTTTTTATCACCTAGAAAGTAGAAATCCCCGTGCCCCAGCCTGGACGGACAGAGAAGGATAATGTCCTTCCTTAGGATGAAAGAAAAATGCCCAGCTAAATAAACACACAGAGAGAGATGATAGTCAATCTGGACCACTTGTGACCTTCACATAAGATGAGAGATGACCTTCCAGATTTGTTGAGTTTTTTTGAAGCTACTATATTTGGGAGCATCTTTGTTATAGCTGCTTAGTCTTCACCCTAAATAATACAGCCTCAGAGAAAAAAAGACTTTAAGGTACTGATGGATATAGATTTTT
Organism: Glis glis; assembly: GCA_004027185.1. Classification (NCBI taxonomy): domain Eukaryota; kingdom Metazoa; phylum Chordata; class Mammalia; order Rodentia; family Gliridae; genus Glis; species Glis glis. The sequence continues at coordinate 1,666 of PVJS01000705.1, read as the reverse complement.
GAGAAACCCATCTCCAATTAGAAAAAAAAAAGCAGCTCACATTCAAGAAATCCTGACAGTGAAGTCCAACAATGGAGTCAGGTACACAGAATAGCCATTTTTTCATGTTTCCTTTTTAATAATGTGAGACACTAAAAAGATAGCTGATAATCAACAGGCATTAGAAGAAAGCTACCCATCTCCGAGGCCAGCCATCCTTGAACAAATGAATTAATAAAACAGGAACAGTGATCTAGAGGAAGAATAAATGATGTAGAGAACACAAGGAAAAAACTAGCATTAACGTCCCCTGGATGAAAAGGCACTACACGTATGAAACAAGCTGCGATTTCTTTAACGTCTTAGAATAAGTAAAAGATCTTATGAACTAAACTAATAGCTGAAAAAATGTTCTGAAGAATGGCTGAAAGGTAAAGAAGAAAAACTGTAGAAACTAGAATAAAAATGCAAACAGAAAGAAAATCAGGGAAAATGTCTAAAACTTGAATATCAGAGAGTTCCAACATCTGTGTAAGGAGTTTCAGAAGGAACAGAAACAAGAAATTGTAAAATAAATAAATAAATAAATCTTAGAACTATGCCACATGAGTTTATGAACTGAAATATCCTACTAATGTTCAGAAAAAAAAGAAAAAGAAAATAAAAGACATACCTCAAGACATAGAATCATGAAATGTTAGAGCTTCATGGATTAAAAGACTCCAGAAAAAGGGAAACAAGCAGGTACCAGTGGACAAAGAGATGAGATCTGAGTGACATCAAACTTCAGTAGAGCCAGGTGTGGTGGCGCATGCTTGTAATCCCAGTACTTTGGGAGGCGGAGACCAGAGGATTCAGGTTCGCGGCCAGCCTCAGCTCGCTCTCTCTCTCTCCCTGTCTCTCTCTCTCTCTCTCTCTCTCTCTACTTAGTGAGTCCCTCCGCAACTTCGTGAGACCCGGTTTCAAAATAAAGTATAAAAAATAGGGCCAGGGGTGTAGCGCGGAGGTAGAACACCCCTGCGTTCAATCCCCAGTACCGCAAAAAAAAAAACCTTCAGTAGCAACACTGAAGGCCATAGTATAATAGAGCAAGACTTGCTAAATTTGAAAGGAAAAAAATGCTTTTTTTATGTTTTTATTGGTGCATTGTAGTCTCACATCACAATGAATATCAGTTTGGTGTTAACATACATGCACACAGCTTTTGGTGTCCCTCTCCCCTGCCTCCTCCCCGCCCCCCCCGCCTCCCCCACCACATGTAGCACTGACAATGATGTTGGTATAATCTCATATATACACATTGTTTATGACAGTAATTCCATAGATTCACTTCTTGCTTACCCTTCCTCTTCCCTTGTACCCCTTCCCTTGCACCACTGGGGGTTCTCCATTGTCAGTGGAGTCCCTTTTGTGTCCCCACTACTCCCTAAGTTGTGCATATTAATGAAAACATATGACCCTTCTTTTTTTGTGATTGGCTAATCTCATTTAACATAATGTTCTCCAGATCTTTCCATTTTCTTGCGAATGCTGTTATTTTGTTCTTCTTTATTGCTGAGTAGAATTCCATTGTGTGTATTTCCCATAATTTTGTAATCCATTCATCTGTTGATGGACATCTAGGTTGGTTCCATAATTTGGCCACTGTGAATTGTGCTGCTATGAACATGGGTATGCATATATTACT
>PVJS01000704.1:107656-118681 GCA_004027185.1 Glis glis | reverse complement strand
TTGGTTTCATGTATGTGTTACTAGGTATTGAACCCAGGGCCATTCTACCACTGAACTATACTCCTAGTTTTTTTAATTTTTTTTTTTTTTTTTTTTTTTTTTTTGCGGTACTGGGGATTGAACGCAGGGGCGTTCTACCTCCGCGCCACGCCCCCGGCCCTATTTTTTCTATGCTTTATTTTTGAAACCGGGTCTCACGAAGTTGCGGAGGGCCTCGCTAGGGAGAGAGAGAGAGAGAGAGGAGAGAGGAGAGAGAGAGAGATTGATCGCACGCGCATGCGCGCTGAGGCTGGCCGCGAACCCGGATCCTACGGTCTCCACCTCCCAAAGTACTGGGATTACAAGCGTGCGCCACCACGCCCGGCTTAATATTTGTTTTGAAACAGAGTCTTGCTAGGTTGCTGAGACTCTTACTAAGTGGCTGAGGCTGGTCCTGAACTGGCGATCCTCCTGTCTCAGCCTCCTGACTATTGGGATTACAGGCATGCACCACCACACCAAGCTGAATGTTGGTTTCTTAATAGCTATTTTACTGAGATATAATTCATATGCCATATAATTCTCCTACTTAAAGTGTACAATTTAATGGTTTTTAAATATATTGAGTTGTGCAATTGCACGCATTACTTTTATAATAAAAAACTTAAATTGATAGATTTTGTAGTTTACAGGCATTCTCTAAAAATATACTTTTTCCTTTGTGTATACAATTTAACTACAATGAGGAGTACATTCCAAGGATACCAATAAAACATGCTCCAAGTAGCTCAGTCAAAACCAATGCAGGCAGCATGGTTCCCTTTTCTGAGGCCAGTCACTGTAATCTATTTGGAAATGGAGTTCAACTACAATGGGAACTCCACTCCCAGCATTTACCTTGACAGTGTCTGTGGTCCGGTGTGGGGCTGTAGCCCTTGTGACAGGAGCACATGTAGGAGCCTTCGAGGTTGGAACAAGAACCGTTTGTGCAGATGTTTGGTTCTAGGCACTCGTCCACGTCTTGCGGAATGTTGTGTAATGGAAAGGGGAAATAAAAAGGAGAGAAAGGGAGAAAAAAATATGACTAAAGTTAAATTTGGTCAGAAATGGAAATAGTAGACCTTCAGAAGACAAGGCAGATTCTTAAAGATAACTTTCAGGTTGGCCGGAGGAAGAAAAGCAGCTGTGAGTTGCATGGACAATGGGTCCAGGCCTTAGCTCACTTTCTGACAGTGACTCAAACCAGACCAAATATGCTACATGGATAAATGCTGAGTTGTGGGGCAGCGGGGAGGAGAAAGAGTAGTTTTGGAGTAATATTCCCTGCAAAATAAAATTTCCTAAAGAATCAAAGGTGGGCTGGGGGTTCATTTAGGGAATTAAGAGCTCAGTAGGATGGGAGAGTCAGAAGCAAAGGTCCGAGAGACCACAGGCAAGCTCCACCACAAAGGGGAATGATTCCAATAAAACCCTCCAAGACAGCAATGAATCTGTATGATAAAAGCCCATCTGGGGACAATCTAGGGGACAATCTTGGGTAGATCGAAGGTCAGATATAGGCTTAAGAAACAGATGTAATAATAATAATAATAACAACAAGAGGTTATCTTTACCATGTACTTACTGCATACAGGCTCTAAAAGCTTTACATATACTATCTCGATTAATTCTAACAAGATTCATTTGGGCTAATGATTTTACAGAGGAAGGAACATAGACTTAGAAAAGTTCAATAACTTGCCCAAGGCCACACAGTGGTTCTGAGATGGGACTCCAAAGCCCATCATTTTAACCTGGCAATACGTTTCTGTCATAGGCAAAGTCTAATGATGGAAACACAAACATGAATTTGTGTTTTTTTTATTATTTCCTTATACAGTATTTATAGTGATAATAATCATGTAGGTTTTCTCATTTCATTCAACCAACATTCATTAAGTTCCTACTAGAATTTTCCTTTCAAAAAGAAAAGTTTGAATTCTGTACCCCATTTGAATGTTCCTGGATAAGTCCATGGTCTGCTGCAGTGACAGATGCTAGTGTAGCATCAAAAATCAAACACTTAAAGAGGAACAACTGAAAGCACAGTGCTAAAACTACACACACAACATCTTAATTCAGACCAAGTCTTACATCAGTCTAAAACTTAATCAAAACATCTTAATCAGAAAGTAGAAAAGCAATATGGAAGAAAAGCCTCCAAATGTATGCTTTTCTTTTTTTTAAATGCTCACCATGAAAGCAACAAAGGATTTTATCTTCTTAAGGCAGAGAATCACAAGCACATAGCCCATGTAGTCTTAATTTGGCAATCAGGGGTTCCAACTGCATTCACTTGCATCGCATTCTGTTAAAACTGTATTCCATCTTTCTTACAATGGAATTCAGAAATAGGGTTATACTAACATATGGCCAAAGGGGTGTCTGTGCCTGTGCACATTTGTGCATTCCATGTGTATGTTGAGAAGAGGCAAGTAATTAGCATTGCCTGGAGTTCCCTGTTGCTTTCACAAACACCACTAATTATGGCGAATTGATCCTAGTCCATGACAACAAAAATAGCACTTCCAGACTGACTCATTATCCACTCTTTCTTTGGTTGTGGGAATCCACTTTTGTAAACACTGGAAGCAAACAACTTGAAAGAAGAAGCCAAGCACTGGAGCCAAAGTAAATAATGGAACAGAATGAGCCTAGACGCTAGGCATGGAAATTCCAGACGGCAACGGGAAAATGTCATGTCTCGTATCTGGTTTGGTTTCAAAAATGTTAACAAGTTCAGAAATGTATGGATTGCTCTCTTTAATTGCTCATGCACCAGAGAAAGTGATTTATAGGACTGTAGACTGTAACAGCAAAATCAATTTCTAAGACCATATTTTTTTCTAAAGTAAATGAACGGACATTGCAGATTACCATTCATGACTTCCTTTCAAAACCTCATTTTTTTAGGCTACCACCATGATTAATGATGAAGCCGAATGTAGAAAATATCTAGGGTAGCTTGATGTGTTTATTCTTTTCTTTACTTATTATAAACAAAATTACATGGAACCAGAATCCTGTGAAGCCAATCACTTATATATGTAGACAGTACAATTTGAATTGAATGAGTCCATAGCCTTAATGGAGAATATGCTCTGGAAGAAATAACTGTATACCAATATATCACTAAAGAATTTCTACAAATAAGGAAGGTATTTCAAAATTAGCCTCGCTTATAAACACTTCACAGTACAAGTGGAATGAAATAAACTCAGCATTGCACCCTAAGTCTGGACTTGTCTCCTAAACTGAATATGCATGCATCCAGCTGGTAAGTCTACTGGACATCCCCTTGATGTGCTACGGGTACCTTCACAGCTCAAACTGATCCCCTGCCTTTCTCTCTTGCCTTTCCACCATATATTGATAAGCTGTTTTCTGTATCAATGTATATGGTATCACTATCCACTCAAATGTCAAGGTCAGGAGCTTGAGAGTCATTAGTTTTAGATTCCTTATCCCCCCCCCACACACACACAATTTATAGCCAAGTCATATGAATTTACCTTCCAAAGATCTCTCGGATGCATCCGCTTCATTTCATTCCTACTACAGCCATGTCCTCTCACCTGGGTTACTATCATAATCTTTTGTTTTTCTAAGTCTTGCAGTCTCTAATCCATTACCTAGCTTGTAGCCAGAGTAAACATTCTAAAATGCAAATCAGATCAACGGTATTGCTCATTCACTTTAAAAATCTTCAGTGATTTCCAGTATTCTTCCATGTAGTCAAGGACAAAAACTTGTGATGCTCTGGTGATAACAGAGTAGGGGGTCTGACCACTGTAGTTCTTGTTTCTAACGCTTGCAAAGATCTCCCATCAATTTCATGGGAAGCAAGATGATCCCTACACCTGGCACACTGTCAGATCCCACTACGCTCATCTCACCCCTACAGCAGAGGAAGATGATTACATGTTCAATCTTCCATGATTAGACTTCAAAACTCATCTTACTCTAAGATATGGTCTTACAGAATATTCGTAATTCGCAATACCCAAATTTTTCCAATGCATTTACATCATGAGTGCAAAAGGCCTTAGTGTTTTAACCCAGGCAGGAAACTTATCATAAAAAACTGTTCACAGAAGAATGGGTTCCAAGCTCTAAACAGTTAACCAATGGGCTATTAAGACACAACAATTTGGCCTTCGCCATTCAATGAATTAATTGAAATTCCCAGAGTAACAAAACTGTCAGAGGTTTACAAGGTCAGACTTTGTGTGGCTATGACTGTTCAAGGTTTAAGCATCCATCTTACTGTACTATCATTCAGTCTGCACTGAATCCTTTCATGCCATGCCCACAGAACTTTCTGGGCTACCCATCTAATAACCCTATCAGAAAAGGCAGCCAGGATGGTCTGCATGACTTGTCCTTACTGAATCCTGGCTGATTATCATCCCTTTTTTTTATGTTTTTATTGGTGCATTGTAGTCTCACATCACAATGAGTATCAGTTTGGTGTTAACATACATGCACACAGCTCTTGGTGTCCCTCCCCCTCGCCTCCCCCCCACATGTAGCACTGAGAATGATGTTGGTATAATCTCATATGTACACATTGTTTATGATAGTAATTCCATGGATTCACTTCTTTCTTGCCCTTCCCCTTCCCTTGTACCCCTTCCCTTGCACCACTGAGGGTTCTCCGTTGTCATTGGAGTCCCTTTTGTGTCCCCACTACTCCCTAGGTTGCACATATTAATGAAAACATATGTCATCCCATCTTTTAAAAAATATTTCATCTCATCATTTGAATCAAGCATTCTATAGTTCTTTGTCAAGATTGATAGGCAGATCAGTGACCAATAATTTCCTGACTCCACTTTCTTCCTCTTTCAGGGTAAATGAGAACATTAACCTCCCTCCAGCTCCTTGGGCAATATTCCATTCTTCACAGTTTCACAAGTGTCTCTAGATTAGTTTTTTTTTTTGTTTTTGTCACTGTGGCCAAAATACCTGACAAGAACAACTTAGAGGAGTAAAGGTTCATTTGGGCTCATGGTTTCCAGGGATCAGTCCATAGTTGGCTGGCTCTAAGGCAGAACATAATGGCTGCAGGGAATAGCAGAGGACAGCTGCTCATCTCGTGGCAGCCAGGAAGCAAAGAGATAGAGGAAGGGACCAGGGATAGATATAGTCCCTGAGGCACACCCCTTCCTCCAGTCATATCCTACAGTATGACTCAGGAAACCCATTCCAATTATTAACCCATCAATGGATTAATTCACTGATAAGGTTAGAACTCTCATGATTCAGTTATTTCACCTCCACACATTTTTGCATTGCCAATACATGAGCTTTTTCAGGGAACAGTCTATATTCAAACCATTAACAGTCTCCCGAGCTAGCCAGCCATCCCACCTTGCTAGCTGTATCATTACATTGGATGTAATTCATCTGGATCAGGAATCTTTTTCATGTTTCCTTTCTTAATATCATGGAAACATAGGAGACTGCTTCAAACCCCACCCTGATGGGTATGACCTACCACATAGAGGGTCTTCAGAGGCTGACTTTGCCTGCCATGTTTCCCCCAGTCTGTGTCACCCTATGCTTCACCTAACACTTCCTTGGAGTTGGCCAGAATTTGTCCCAGGGCAAAAATTTGTACACATTACTTCCTGTACTTGCAAGGAGATGAATCTGTTAGCAATATGGACCAATCATTTCCTGAAGCCATCCAACCACAATTAATTCCTTAGTCATCAACATAGACTTCAATGACTGAGTGCCATTAGAACTAGGAAGAAAGCATCTTATTCCAGCACCCCAGCTACATTAAAACACAGGATTAGTACCCAACACAAATATGCTACTATTTCAGTGATTCCATCCTTATTCTCAACACATACTCTTTTATAATAAAGATGTTGGAGAACATATTTGACATAAAAGTAAGCCTGGCGAAATGAGAGACAGATGCTGGTCAGGCCAGGGTGATGAAATGATTCCACCAAACTTGAGGTAGGAGAGATCCTCAGGACCTCAGCCCCTCTGTCAATTCAGAGGAAGTTCAACTGTGTAGCAGCAGAGCCGCTGACAAAAATCAGTTACACAATCCACAAAGAATCATCACTGCTTTTCGGAACTGGAGAAGAGCCAAGGCTGTGTACATCCTACAGAAAGAGCCAAGGATGACCTCGGAAAATCAATCCACTAATCCCACCAAATTACTGGCTTACTGAATTGCTGCCCATCAAACGGTGCTCATGCATTGAAGTCTATGTTGGTAACTAAGGGATTGTGGTTGAATGGCCTCTGGGAAATGACAGGTTCACATTGTTGATGGATTCATATTCTTGAAAGTATAGGAAGTAATGTCTGGAAATTGTGGTTCTGAGAGAAATTCTGGCCAACTCCAAGGGGATGGTAGGTGAACTGTAAGGGGAATGGCCTGGGAGGAACACTCTGTCTTTCAGAAAAACTCAACTCCAGTCACCTACGATGCAGACCTGAGCCATTGCACGGGATGTGTACACGCCTGTGTGCACAGGATGATTCCGGCCCCCACACATCTCTCCTTTCTACAGACTGTCTTTCCCATTGTCTTTATTATATTGCTTTGTTCTTTAATTTTATCATGTATATATGGGGGTACAACTGATACTGTACAAAAGGAAACACTGGATTTATAGATAAAGGACCTGGGGTTCTGTACAAGTACTGCCATTTATTACCTGTGAGTTTGAATGAGGCCATTAACCTGTTTGAGAATCAATTTTCATATCTGTCCTACAGGACTGATTGCTGTGTGGATCAAAGGAAACAACAAAGTCAAAGTCCTTTGTAATCCAAAGAATGAGAAGTGTATGTGTGTGTGTGGGGGGGGGTACTGGGATTGAACCCAGGGGCATTCTATCTCTGAGCTACACACCCAGCCCTTTTTATTTTTTATTTTGAAACAGGATTTTGTTTCAAACAGGATTTTGCTAAGTTGCTGAGGGGTTTACTAAGTTGCTGAGGCTGGCCTTGAACCTGCAATCCTCCTGTCTCAGCCTTCCAAGTACTAGGATTACAGGTGTGCACCACTGCACCCAGCTTAATGAGAAGTTTTATTAAAATAATTATCTTTTCCACATAGTCATGTCCCCTGCCTTCAAAAGTGTGTTTTCTGTTGTTGTTTGTTTCTACATCTAGCATCTAGTAGACAACTGGCATCTCTAGCATCTGAAGGCAAGTAGTCAAGTGTTCAGTAAATAGCCATGAGCATATGATGAGTCAGGAATAAGGCTGATGCTGTCTCACTTTAGAAAATATGCAAAAGGCATGTGTTATGCTCAGGTGCCAAATTATGTAAATCAAATGTAAAGACAAGTCTTCGATTTCAGATAAACCTAAGAACGTTCATACATTCCATAAAGGTAAATCTTGAAATCTGACAATAAATTCTAATGTGAAAAGAACTTGTAGAACATCGAGCTCTCCATGTTTATTCAGCATCTTCTCCGTGCCTAGTTTTGGTTAAGACTGTGACTAACCCGTTGTCAAGTGGATTGAATGATGCAAATGTCTTTGGATGCCTAGGACCTATTAACAAAGATTAAATGGAGGTCAGAAAACCATCCTTAACTTAAAGATTAATGAAGAAGAAACATGGGTAAAATCCCAGAAACCTGGGTTCCCAGGTCACATGGTCTGTCACGGACTTAGCTACAAAGCAAGACGATAAAGTAAACCCAAAAAGGGCGAGCTGTGTAGCTACACATATCCAATGGGTAGAAATACTCTGCGTTGTAAAGGTGAGAAAATACAATGATGTGTGCAAATAGAGAGTGGAAACAGCCACATTATTAAACAAGCCTAACTATTTGTTAAAAATTATTAATGGCCCTACAGAGAAGTATCGTGAGTCCCAAGAAGCACATTCTAGCTAAGCAAAAATGCTAAGGAGTTAAAGGGAAACCACAACCTTGCTTCAATAAAAGAAAATTTCAGTGACACAGGAAGAGCTAAAAACTGTATACCGTGAGGTTAAAGAAAGCCGAAGAGTTCTATCGAGAAGTGGAGCATACAGTTTACATGAACAGGAATCAGTTATTACTACATTTTTTAGTATTTCAGGACAAGAGCAATAAACAGGAGAGTAATATGGCAGGGGAAGAAGGCTTAAACATTTATTGGGTCCAATCTTGTGTCAGACATCTCACTAGGTGCTTCCTATCACTTATTTAAGTCTAGCAGTAAACTCTACAAAGAAGTTATTTCAACCCTTCTTTGGCACTTTAAAGATAAGGAAATTAAGCTTCAGCGAGGTCACATATGTCTAACTTCAGAAAACGGAGACCTCAGCCGGGCGTGGTGGCGCACGCTTGTAATCCCAGTATTTGGGAGGCTGAGACTGGAGGATCCGGGTTCACAGCCAGACTCAGCAACTTGTGAGGCCTTCCACAACCTAGTGAGACCCTGTTTCAAAATAAAGAATAAAATAGGGCTGGGGTATAGCTTGGAGGTAGAGCGCCTCTGGGTTCAAAACAAACCTGAGACCTCTATATCGGAGATACCAAATGTACCTTCAAATAATTAAATATTAGAGCATTGCCCCAGGGGATGATTCTCACCAGGTTTGAATGAAGTCCCCTCTCCAAAAGCTAAGAAAAACCTGTAAAGTGAGTACCTGACAGGCTGGTTTCCCTTAAAAGAGTCTGATGGAAGCAGCCAGTTGGAGCTGGCCAGAACCCATGGTGATGAAATAGTCAAAGGCAGGATGGAGCGGGCGACAAGTCCAGGCTGAACGTCAGGCCAAGGAGGACGGTGTTGAATGATGAAAGGGGCTCTCAAAAGAAAATCATAATCCACAACTTGAAAGAAGCAGCTACATTCACAGAGGAGCCAACAAGAGTTGCCAAAAAGCTTTAAGGAAGGATGGGTTAGAGAGTCTGAGAATGATAGATGTTCAAAGTGACCGACTGCATGCCTTGAACTAAACGCAAGGAAAAAGTACCATTCCTGGGACAACACCTGCTGACACTGTACCTGTGTCTACATAAACAGCTGCTGCGCTAATTCATAAATCTAGGAGAAGCACCGGTCAGCAAGAGCCGGCGTGCATGGCAGGAGCACCGTGAGCACAGCGATGCTTTCAGCAAGGCCGTCAGTTAGTCAGCGAAAGAAACCAAAGCCTAAACAGTACCAAAGCCCCACAGAATGCTGGGGTGAAAGAGCAATTCTCACTGGAGCCTTTTAACAGAAAGAGTCAAATCAACATGAAGATAGACAAGTTTAGAGAAAAAACAAACAAAACGAAACACAACCACAATGCCAAATTTAGGTAATATTATGTGCACTGAACATACACATGTACACACACACAAATGGGGAGAGGAGAGTTGTAGAAAATGAATACTAGGCTCTCGGGAACACAGCAGCCCTGTGAGAGGACTGTCATCTCTGTGGCGACAGCCAAGTGTTAGATACTGTCAAAAACGAGTGATTATAGGAAACTGTCAAATCTCTAATGTTCTTGCATAAAATTTTTTTTTTTTTTTGCGGTACCGGGGATTAAACCCAGGGGCATTCTACCTCCGAGCTACACCCCCAGCCCTATTTTTTATCCTTTATTTTGAAACTGGGTCTCACGAAGTTGCAGAAGGCTCACTAATTAGCTGAGGTAGGCCATGAACCCGGATCCTCCGGTCTAAGCCTCCCAAGTACTGGGATTACAAGCGTGCGCCACCACGCCCGGCTTGCATAAAATTTTCAATTAAGAATTGGGGGAAAATCTTACCAATGTATCCTAAATTAGCTGAATTAAAAGGATATTTAAAAAAACTGGTCATGGATAACTGTTAGAGACAAAAACAAGTAATCAGCAAGGAACACCTCGTCAACACATCATCTGACCACCACAGAATCAAACGCTCCCTGTCTCTCTTAGGCCGTTTTGTTTTTCTTCAGGATGCTCAGCACATCCTCTGATACCCTATATGCTTCCCTTGCTTACTTGCTAAACTGGAAGCACTACAGTGTAAGTGCAATGAGGGGAGGGACTTTATTTTGTACGCACTAATCCCTAGAGTTTTGGGAAAACACCTGTCACATAGTAGGTGCTCAGCATACTTGCTAAATGAACAAATAGACATATGTAAAGTTGTGTTATGGGTTAGCTCAACTCAAAGATAGGCTTAAGAAGCTCCATCTAAGCCAGGCGTGGTGGTGCACACCTGTAATCCCAGTACTTGGGAGGCTGAGACAGGAGGATCGCAGGTTTGCAACTTAGACCCTGTTTCAAAATAAAATAATAGGGCTGGGGGTATAGCTTAGAGGTAGAATGCCCCTGGGTTCAATCCCCAGCACCACATACACAGAAAAATATGCACCATCTAAAAAGTATTTTAGAGTACTAAAATGCAAAGGTAAAAATTAAGATGTATAAAGAAAGGCACCATCTCACCAACACGTACGGGGAGAGGAGCTGGGATTTGGAAGGGATCACAACAAGGGCTTGTACATGTATGCTTGTATCGCATCAAACTTCACGATGCTGTATAATTACAATGCACCAATAAAAGTATATTAAAAACAAGTAAAGGAAGGCTCAAGAAGATAGGGCTGAGCATTCATCAGCACTGTCAGCCTTTAGCAGGAAATTCAATCCACGAATTGGCTCAATATGAAAAGAAGGCGTGTTGCAATATCTGCTTTTGGTCACACTCAGCTTTTCAACACGTGAAAGCTCTATTATAAAAAATTAAGATGGAAAATCTCTATCAGTATAATCTGCAAAAAAAAAACCCTGAGAAGCCGGCGTGGTGGCGCACGCTTATAATCCCAGTACTTTGGGAGGCGGAGACCAGAGGATCCGGGTTCGCAGCCAGCCTCAGCTCTCTCTCACTCTCTCTCTCTCTCTCTCTCTCTCTCTCTCTACCTAGTGAGGCCCTCCGCAACTTCGTGAGACCCGGTTTCAAAATAAAGTATAAAAAAATAGGACCGGGGATATAGCGCGGAGGTAGAACGCCCCTGGGTTCAATCCCCGGTACCGCAAAAAAAAAAAAAAAA